>JAZHYW010005149.1:0-27277 GCA_037355805.1 Ixodes ricinus | reverse complement strand
CTTATCTGAACTTCGCTGTTTTCTCGTCACGCGCGGCGCCCTTGACCCCACGCTCGCTCCTCCCGCACCCACCGCATCGTCACCAAATTTCTCGGTGTACAAAATCCTCACAAACTGTACATTTTATTTTTTGACAATGTCTGTTGAGCATGATTACCTATTTCAACAGAGCCTCGTGCCACCTTTTATGAAACAGCAGTTTGTATAAGCTGCTAAGAAAATGATCGTGAGATCTTGTGTCTAAAAGACGAAAAATATTTAAATATAGGATTTTGCAAGACAAAGTTCGCTCTGCATGGTTCAAATTTTCCAGCTGTTACACACACACACACATATATATATATATATATATATATATATATATATATATATATATATATATATATATATATATATATATATACTTTTCTCTCTTTGCTGTCCAGTGGTTTTGGTAATCTCTTTTCGTCCCTTTCGACAAGTTTTTGGTCCCTGCTCCTTTAGTTAGCTTTGGCATTTCTATGAAAATATTTCTGGCTTGTAGTCATACTCGGTGTTTACTTTACGCGTGATGAATCATTTTTTCTGCTCTCCGATAAAACACGACGACGGCTGAAATGTGCCGGTGGTTCAGAGGTTATCGCGCCCGGTAACAACGCCTAGGCAGCAAAGAGGGAGATTCTTGACGTTTTTCGTGGGTAACGTTATTCAAACTAAATGTAACTCAAGATATTAAATTGTATGCCACTTTCTATCAGCATTCCTGATCCATCCAATGGTGTATGTCTCACTCTTTTCGATCAACCTTTAAGTGCATAAGCTAGAGACTGGCCAACTGAAGTTTATAAGAGTCGTACCGATACCTTGTGACTGGTACAACATCAAAGCGAAAACGTAATTATATGCCAATGGTATATCGGTCTCAATATTATTTTACACTTCGAGAGATCAAAACCACCGCGAAATATGTAAATGCTAACATGATTATTTTGTCACCTATGAAAGCAATAAACATCGAGATTTTGTGCAATATGTACATAATCATCAAAACGATTAGAACACGCAGTATCTAATCACCACTATTTGATCACGTTCAGCTCATCAGTATCTAAACACTACTATTTCTACCACCAGCTATGTTAAGACAAAATATATTTGTTCAACATATTCCGGAAATGAGGCTGACAGAATTTCCAATGGTGATATTAACACAGTATATAATGTTATTGCAAGTGGTTGAAAAATCAAGGTGTAATTTACGGGTTAATGCATCATGTTCTATCACCAGCATCTTCCTTGGGTCTTAAGGTCTCCAAGGGCACATACATTGTTTAGTTATTACTCTAATTAGCTGCGCTTGTAATATATAAGGACGTGAATTCGACCACTCGAATTAAATTTTTATAAATGGCTGAGCTCACGATATGATAAATACGTTTAGTCAGCTCTATTAACAATGGTCAACATGGGATATCACCTAAATACTAATATTACTCTGATATTCATTCGGAACATTCGAGTTCCAAGTCAATTATACAGATAAATATTTAGTAATTTCCTCATTAGGCTTAATGTGTGTGAGTTTGGCTCCCCATACTATGTTAATGAAAGTCTCCTATATATTTTATTTTTTATAACTAACCATCTATTTCAGGGATCTGGAACACGCGGCCCAGGGGCAACAGACTGCGAGCCGCTGTTTCTTTATCTTAACCGCCAAAAATGTCACGTGCCATAAGGACTTCATGCCGCAGATTCATATCCGCTCGAAAAGATTAGCTCTTCTCTTATAACGTATACCCATAGTTTATGCTATTCTCTTATCACTAGAAAACAGCTTCATTTAGGTGTTTACTACCCATCATTTTGCCATGTTAATCATATGTGCGAAGATAGACCGATCTCACAAAGCGCTCAGCGCAGGCGGCTGACATCCCGATAACTTCAGTTCACAGGAAGCAGGCGACAGTGTGCGAGACTGCTCGTGCCGTATCATGCTCTACACGCATGGCTCAGGAAGGTGGGTGCACGAGAAGAAATACTTACATTTTGTTGATGCATTGCAGCAGCGGTGTCGTTGCTAAACTGACTGGCGAGGTCAGTCTGTTACGCTACTAGGCTACAAGTGAGAGCTCTTTGATCATGGACGCACTTCTGCTGCATGAACTCTAGCTCAGCCGAAACAGCTCAACTTCCAAAGATAAACTAGTAAGTTCGAAATTTTCGCCTTGACAAAATATTACAACTTAAATACACGCACCTTTTTTACACTGCGACCGGAAATGTTGCCATGAATGCAAGATATACCTTCTATCGAAACATTTGTTTTAAGACATCATGAACTCCATTAATTCCCATGTGAATGGAGCGGCGGAACGACATTGTGATTTTTATATTTTTCCATTAAAATACCAACACGTTTGCGGGATAGTGCCATTTTAACTTTTCTTATCATATCAGGTGAAGACCCAAGGTAGAACAAATCAAAGCTAAATATATGCCACTGGCAAAAGCGCTTGTTTACATAAAGTAGAGAGCACGCATGAAGTTCAGACTCATGCTCTATTGTATCAATAAATTAATCACATATTTTATCGCAGATATGGAAAATGCGCGATGTTTGACGGTGCAACATCTACTATATACCATGATTTGTAACTGTCAGTCGACATTTAATAATAACTATTACGTGACTCTCTCGACTGCACTTTTGCTAGATTTTGTTTGGTTACATTGACATCCAATTAATATTTTTGCCTTTTCTATAACATCTGCGAAGAAATGTACCTCATGAATTACACGTAAGACATATCCAGAACTAAAGATGCCATATTTAATTAGAAAAAAATATTTCGCGTCCTCAAGTAATTTGTCGTAAAAGTTTAATTTAGAACTTCTTTGACTTTGTTTTATCATTTTCAATATGGTTGTGTTCTTCATTATAAATCACCCTGTCAAATTAACTTTCAAGCGTAATATTTGCAGTTCAAAAGTGCCTACTTAATATAGTATTGTGTTTAATTTACGATGTACGCAAAAATGAACACTTAATGTCCGTTTTAAACCTGTAGCTATTTGCATATTGCTTAAGGATATATATTAATTCATGGCTTCTTTTGATCACAAAGAACGAGACACAATGTAAGTTCTAAATAAAGGGGATGGCTGCCTTTTTGACTAAATATTCCCCACGAGAAAAGATTCCACAAGTTATTCCGTCAAGCTTAACAAGCCTTAATAGCTATAGCATATATGTTTTTGGCATAATAAGGTATTTCTCATGACGCTTTAAAAACCAAGAAGGGCAAGAGTAAAAACACACATTCTGCTTGGCTTTGAGGGCGTTCTGTTGCCTCCTCGGTGGACTCGCCAATGCAGCGACTTCCCCAGAGGACCGAGCTCATGCAGGCGTACGTCACCCCACATGATGACGACAGGCACGACGTACGTGATAACCAGGAATAGGACGTTGTATCTGGAGAGATTGCCACAAGAAACAAATATAGATCATTTACGTATATACATTACGGTATGAAATAGGAGCACTCGTATGTCCGCAATAGACATATGTTTTCAGAGATAAATCTATGCTGCTTTCTATCAAATCACTTCACGGAAGTTTCGTATCTTACAAATCGGTCGAGAAGATAAGATTGTGTAGATCTAATGAGGTGATTTCTGCACCGGCGATGAAAGTGTGGAGTTGCGAACTACAGTATCATAGGTGAGCTGTAATTTTCGTGTGGAAAACAGTTTGCTAAGAATGAATTTTCGCGTGTAATATTGATATATGTCTTCTTAGCTTTGTAGAAAAAATATTTACTCACACATTTGAAAAAGTGTCACACCATTGAAAACGTGAAAGTTTAGCACAAGAGGTAAAATTGCATACAATCAAATAATTTCTTTTTCGACCAGCACTTGAGAGAAAAACTCAAGCTAATAGATGTTAAAACAACTTGTCCATGTTTGAGATACCCATACAATTGAAATCATATTGAAAACACAGTAACATGGCCCTAGTTTTTCCGATTTTAGTTTATAAGAAATGGGCGGAGTATTAGTTTCATGCATATTTATTTTTAGAAAAATATGCAACATTCGGCAATTCGTTTTGTACGGACTCTAAAACAGTAAACAGTTATACAAATTGATGAGGAACAGAGTTAAAATGTAATCTACAATATATATATGCCTATCATGCTTCTCCTAAGGCGACAGTGCTAGTAGTACCACGGAAAACAAGTTCAAACACGGGCCGAAGTCCGAGTATTTTTTATAAATAACCAAACAGCGCGCTTTTTGTTTTCTATTTATTCCTGTACCATTCTGACCTGTGTGATGAATAAAACTGAATTCTTCTTAAGGTGCAACCTCACCGATCACGTCATTCGGCTTATTTTTGAGAGCCATGGACTTTCCATTTATGCTATGTAGATTTATATTCCTTAAATTACATTAAAAGCTCCCATTCATTAACAACTTAATGCTAGAAGTTAAGGTTATATTTAGCATATTTTTTTCAATTATATTTTTGTTGACCTCGCTTTCAAATTCTAACATCTATTTTCTCGAGCTACATTTATCCAAGTCATTCGAAACTTTATGTGCATAACGTATGGTACATTATAATAACAAAATTCAATATTTTAATAAATAAACCCTACCGGTTTCAAAATAAAAAATAGAGTTAAATATAGCATTACTTTATAGCGTTATAAAAAAGTATGTATGCGAACTAAAGCCGATATTGAGACATTAAAGTGCAAATAGTATCTTTGTATTGCATTTGACGAAAATTGCATATCGATAGGCTGCCCGCCTGCTTCATTAAAGGGCCTCAAACATTCCCCATTTAGTTACGGCAAGTCACAGTTTCGTGATGACAAACACGGATGGCGCAACCTGATCAGGGATGGTTTTTAGTCGTGTTTGTTGACGTGCACCGCTTGGAGCGCTACATGAAAGACCAAAATAACCCCAAGGCCCGGGTGGCAGACGTCGGAAAGCTTGCCCGGAGCGCGGGCTATCTACATCGGAGCAGCTGGCGTGACGGTGCATGTGGAGGCGAGGCGCTTTCGCCCGTACAATCCGCAGTGCATCGGTAGCTTTTCGGTTACAAAGAGGCGTCGCAACGGGCTTTTGCAGCCTCTAATTTTGCCGCGCTGAGGATATCTTGAAAAATATTCCGTCTTCTCTTTTTTTTTCCCAAAGGCGAACGACGTATATGATTATTATTATTATTATGCAGAACAGGGATTATGCATTAACCTGAGCATGCGAACGTCTATGACAGTTTCACATTCAATACCCGATGAATATGAATAATATGCCCTGTCCACACCATAGTCTCGCAGAAATCCCATGGCTGTATTTGAAAAGAGGGCTGTGCGACGATACTTTGCTACAATAATTCTTTCTTTACATAACCATACTCACTAAAGTTACACACAAGGACACTGACTGAAAAGATTCTTTACTGTGGTGATTTCAAAGACAAAAGCGGACCAGTTTTGTCGGTGGCTTCACAGTGTTGACGTAGATGTGGGGTGTACCTTGGCGGCAGCGGATAACGTGGCCGCTCGTTCAGGTTAGAACTGTGGAAAAGGGCAGGGGTTAAATTTACGTATTTTTGAAATTTAATTTCGCTACTGTTAATCCTTGGAAAAGAAAAGAACGATTGCGTATGGCCTAGTTTACAAGCGTCAAGGATTAATTCTATATTGTATTTGAACAAAGTAAAAAAAATTGTTCACGGCCCCTTCATTAAATATGGTGTTTCTCAACTACAGCCAATAACATGCAAGTCGACACATCCCAAGGGTGTAAATAATAGCTGCTTTTTGTAGTGAGGCTAAGTGAGTTTTATATGTTTTTGTAAGTTCCGCTTGAAACTGTTATCCTAATTGAGCATAAAGGCCTTAATCATTTGTTTAACGTGGAACAGGACATATCGGACACATAAAATAATGAAACAACAGAGTTTATTTCTAGCATTTCATTATAGCTAAGAAAAAGGAATACGCTACAATGCGGCACTGTACATATACCACAAAAGCTATAATTTAACACAATACGCACTCAGTGAAATCCACAGAAGGCTCTCATACAGTAACATGTGTTACAACTAATCGACAATAGCTGGCGATACACATTAACAAGAAAGAAGTTATATACATATATTATCTTGCAACTCTCCGAAGCACCATGTCGCCAAGGAATGGCTCTTACCTGTTGACGCGCCAAGAGTAAATACAGATACAAACATTTTAACATTATTATAACACAAATGCCTTCCAAAACAGTACGGCACTGCACGTCGTAAATTTCTCATAACCACGACATTTGCCTTTCAAATGGCTACTAAAATGACGGAACACGTTTATAAGGCACGAATCTCAAAACAAAGGGTTACGCAAGATCCTACAAAAAATAATAAATATATTTCACTCGCTGAACTCTTAAGAGACTCCAGTTGAATGTCAGCACAGGAGTGGACCTCTGACGAAAAAAAGTCAACGCGACAAGCAGACTAAGATTCCTGACCAGATCAGCATCTGTCACTCATCGCGCTCGTGGTGCGATCACTACCAGAGAACGTAAGTAGGAAATCCAACACTCATTGGTCAATGAGAGAGTGCTCTAAATTGGTAAACAACCGATATTATATCGTTTTTTCGATTCCTGCACCTGTGAATCTCGCGGTGATTTGAAAACATCTGAGGAGTGCTACAGTTCTGCAAAAACACTTCGCGTAATGGTGTTGTCATGTCTTCACAGCTGTAACATTGTTAATTGTATAATTTTGCTAAACATTAAAACAATATTTAAGTTCAAGTGAAATATTCAGAGCGATGAACCGTAATCTAAAAGGTTGCAGAGCTGTTCCTAATCAAAACTATGAGTAGATGTTTGCCTTTTTGCATTTTTTTACTCAACATTTCTTCTTGTTTTGCCTTATTCTTTGGAGAATACGAGTTGGCTCCCATTTTGTCTGATTCATAGGGAATACGGGGTTCGATGATCTCTGGTAGGAGGCATTATTTGTAAATGAAAAGTGACTGTGGAAGAATCTGTTAATTCCATAATTTCTGATCGCGCTGGATAACTTCTATATGAGTGTCGCCTGAGGTCCTATACTATACTCCGTTTCACCTCTATGTTGTACAGCAGACAAGGCTAGAAGCGCGTGCTCATAGCGTTGGGAGCTACTCTTTACGCACGAGAGCTTGTGCCGCCGAGGTGTGCCCCAGAGCAAGGAGCTCGCGCTTGTAGCCTTTCCTGCGGTACATCATAAGGTGAAACAGAGTATAGGAGAACGCAGTGCCTCCTCTTCGAAATGTTCAGTTGTCCTCGAATCTGGTAAACAATTGTGTCGTTTGTTTAAGCACAGCTGTGAGTCTGGTCCAGAATGAAGGCAGACATCTTTGCGTGCTTTCGACACTTCAAGTAGTGCTTCCTCGCTGTCGGGGCACTTCACTTCAGTGAGTCCATCGTCTCCAATCACTCCGTCGGGAGAAGCCGGAAGATTTCCATGTTTTATTCCCCAAATGAACCGCATATTTCTACAACGTTTCTTTTGTGTTTTTGGCTTGTATTTCCGAATTTATTTCAGTTCATTTTCTTCACCACTCTTCATGGCGGGTCGTCAGGAGAGGTGACGAGTAGAGACGGCGACGAACATGTTTGCCGCAGAGCGTCATTGGTGAGCACTTGCGTGCGTTACCGAACATGGACGCTGTCAGGCGATCTCTTCTTTCGAGAGCCCACCTTTCATTCACAGGTTGCCCGAGCGTTGCTCTTTCTGGAGCTCATGTTGTTGAATGCCGGTAACTTCAAACATGGCAAGTTCTCTTTGGACCTTTGCTTGACTCTCTTCTTCAGAAAGAATATGGTCGAAGCTGTTCAGCATTAGGTCCGTAACGTTTGTCCCCATACGGTGTGCTCTCCTTGGATTTCCCTCGAGGAGTTGAGACTGATGCCTTGGATGATGCGGCGGCCAGACGTTTTCTCTTCATATTTCGAAGGTGCCATTTCAGTTACCTTTGAAAGTACAGTTTAAGGTTTCGATACACCGTGTTTGGTGCGATCCTCTTCGCTCGTGGTTTACGCGCTTTCCTCCAGAAAAGTTTGAGACTACAGGCATGTAGTTTTCCGCCAGACTACTGACAGAATTCTTAATAAGCAAAGTAGCTTTGCCTGCGAGATTATTCGTTATCCTCATCAGATCTGTTTGTAGCGTGTACGGGAGATCTTCAAGTGTAATTGATGTTTGGTTTGCTGCTAATGCTGTTGACAATATTGAGGAGAGCGGTTGCTATGCGTTTCAATTACGTGTCTTGGCCCATTTCACAGATTGCTGGGAGCTCTTGACTTGTCTTTTTGAGTACATCGGATGCAGAGACAGCTCACTTTGCCGCGGTAGCCATTCTTTCAATTTTCACATTTCTCAAATTCTTTTCGTGACTTCCTCCTGAGCTCCGAATGCCGTAGAGGGACTTGGTGTAGTTCTTAATAGCATGGTTAACGCTAGCCACATTTGTTATCATCCTTCCATAGTCAACACTGGTTTTGAGGGCCTTATCGACGTTGGAATCTTCATTGCCTACAACTATTTTGTATTCTCAGCCATGCATCACGTTGCATTTCGGAATCCTCCGGCGATTATATCAAACTTCATTGCAGTTGAAGGCCCGTCTCAGTTTTTAAAGCAGGCGTGATAGCATGGAGTCTCGCTCTTGCTCATGTATAAATTGCAAGTACAGCAATACTTGTTGCGAACAGAGAGGCATAGCAATATTTTTGTTCGTGAGCGAATAATTACAGCAACACCTGAGTTTGACGTATATCGGTGGCCATAACTGCGGTGGGCCCATCCACAATCGACGACAACAATCTTGCTTCAGCGGCCCTCATGGAGCCGCTGAAGCAAGAACCAGCCATGCGACTCAGTTCTTGCTTCAGCGGCTGCATGAGGTTTGAGTACCCTACGGGTGGGTTGGACGACAGGCACTGTGTCTTCCTTGAAAGAAATGCTGTATGGACGTTGGATTTCCTCTATGCCTTCAAGCAGTGCTGGAAATTCTCGCTGAACTCCTGATTGAGTATCCGTGGTGGTGGCGATCTCGTGCACACGGTTCACCAAGCCTAACTCTTCACAAGAATGTAATCCTAGAAGTGCACGCCTGTTCTTCTTGACGACAACAAACTCGGCAGAAACAACTTTTTCTTTGAACTTGAGCACGAGTGTGGCTTTTCCAAGGTGGCCGATAGCGCTGCCGTTATAGCTGTAACACTGCCGGACTTGGTGTCAGGTGCTGCCTGGAGTTGGCGCTTCGGAAGAGTGACAGCGGGAGAAGACTGACTTGGGAGCCGGTGTCTCACCTTGAACTGTACAGGCACCTTTAAATCATCACCATGATCAACCAGTCTTTCTCGGCAATTTTCCCGGACTCGCCGACATGGAGTATCTCGGAGTTATCTTCTGACGGTATTTCTACTTCCTCCACTTGCCGTCTGCTTTGCTCATCTTGAGGCTTGGCGTCACAACATATCGCGAAATGGTGTTTGTTTCCGCACAAATTGCATGTCTTGCCGAAAGCTGGGCATCGGCGTGGTGCGTGAAAGCAGGCAGGAATTATCACAAGAATGAAGGAGCCCTCAGACTGGGTAAGCCCCTAGTCTTGGTGAAAAAGAAGAACGGCAGGCTCAAGGGTATGCATGGACCCACGAACAATCAATGAGTGTCTGAGACGTAGAATTTCGAAATGCCGAGAAGGGAAGATATACAAGCTGAGCTTGCTGGAGCCGCAGTGTTTTCGAAGCTTGATGCGCGGGCAGGCTTTCACCAAATCTCGTTGTCTGACGAAACAGCGCGAGTTTGCACATTTGGCACCCTTTTTGGGCGATACCGATTTTTGAGGTTGCCTTTTGGATTGGCTTCTGCGCCAGAGGTATTACAGCGTGCGATGTCTGAAATTTTTGAAGGACTGAAGGGGGTACGTGTTTACATTGATCACGTGCTGGTCTGGCGAGCTACGCAACAGGAGCACGATGATCGGCTGCGATCAGCTCTGCAAGCTGCACACAGCGCAGGCCTGAAGCTAAACTCAGAGAAATGCCAGTTTAGAATTCCAGAAGTAACTTTCTTTGGGGATGTAGTGAGCAAAGAGGGTATCAGGCCTGATCCGAGTCTTTTGAAAAATATTGTGAAGATGGACGCACCCACAAACAAGAAAGCTCTTCAGCGCATGCTTGGCGTTACAAATTACTTTGGAAAATACTTAAATAGATTATCCGAACGTACAGCAAATCTTAGACAACTTATTCGCGAAGATCTACTTTTCGAGTGGACAGCGGCTTATGACAGTGAGTGGAAGCAATTAAAACTCATGCTCACCAGTGCTCCAGTCCTTGCACTTTTTGACCCTAGTAGACCCACAAAACTGTCGGCTGACGCGTCTACAGATGGACTCGGAACCGGCCTTATTGCAGCTGTACGACAAGTCGTGTCGCCCTGTAGCGTATGCCTCCCGAGCACTCTCGGACAGCGAATCACGATACTCTCAGATTGAGAAGGAGGCGCTTGGGCTGGTATTTGGATGTGAGAGGTTTCACCACCTCACATATGGTACACATATACTTCTCGAGACTGATCGCAGCCCGTTGGTTGCTTCTATAAAAAAAAGAGACTGGGTGATCTGCCGCATCGCCTACAACGTTTCTTTTTGAGACTGATGAGGTACGACTTCACGCTACAGTTTCTACCTGGCAGAAAGCTTGTGCTAGCTGACGCTTTGTCAAGAGCTGGGCAGCCTGGTTCTCAACAAAGCAAGGCTTGCAGAATGTTGAAGTACACGCTGTGGGAATGCTTGCCGCACTTGCGAGCGAGACAACACAGGACAGACTCAGAACTGAAACACAGAGGAACCCTGAGTTACAACACGTCCTTCACTGTCTAGAAAACGGGTACCCACTGCAAGGCAACTTCAGCTCACTAGACCCTGAACTGTCGGTGGTCACCGGAATCATTCTTAAAGGAACGAGGGTGGTGATCCCTTCGTCACTTCGGCGAGTTATGTTAGCTCGGGTCCACCAAGGGCGCTTAGGTTTAAACAAATGTAAAGAAAAGGGACGCCAACTCAGGTTTTGGCCCAAAATGGCGCAGGACATTCACACCTTTGTTGTGGAATGGGCGGCATGTAAAAAGTTTGCATATCAGCAACCGCGCGAACCACTAATGATACGCGAGCCCCCTCCTTACGCATAGTATCGTGTTGGCATTGACTTGTTTGCCTATGGCGGGTACTCTTATTTAGTGGCGTTTGACGCTTATTCAAACTACCAAGAGGTTGAAAGACTCCAGGACACCTGTTCGCAAACCATCATCCGGACATTGTCATGTTGGTTCGCAAGGCACGGCATTCCAATAGAAGTTTGCTCAGATAACGGGCCACGTTTTTCATCTTCCGAGTTTAGACAGTTTTCCAGGGTTTATGACTTCCATCACGTGACATCGAGCCCCCACTTTCCTCAAAGCAATGGTCTTGCTGAAAAAGGGGTACAAATTGCAAAGATAATTTTAAAGAAATGTGATGACGCAGGGGATGATTTTTTTTCTCGGTCACTTGAACTGTCGGTGTTCTCCTTTGATAGGAGGACAGTCTCCGGGAGAGTTGCTGTATGAAAGAAAACTGCGAGCACAACTTCCTGATTTCTCATCGCACACGAGGAAACCTGTGTGCAAGAGGCAACAAAACAAGCCTGGAACGTCGCTGAAGGACCTGAAGAGCGGTGACGTTGTCCGCGTCCGAGGAAAAGGCGGTTGGTTCGAGAAAGCGAGGGTAAAACATTGTGCCGGACCACGCTCCTACACTGTCCAGACAGAGCGGAACAGGATATACAGGAAAAACCGCCGTCATTTGTTGAAAACGTCGGAGACATTCAAAGATTGCCTGGATGAAGATGCAGCTTCACCGCAGCAGCCCTCCGACGCCCACGACAATCCGCAGCCTTTACAGACTTCGATGCCTCCGCACCCCTCGCAGTCTGCACAGCTCTCACAACCGCACAGTAACCCAGATAGAGACCAGTGTTTCACACATGCATCCCCAGCATCCGGTGAAACTTTGACAGACGAGGCTCCAGCACTGAGAAGATCATCACAAAGCTGAAACGTACCACGTCGACTAGCCTACGACAAAACATTTGAAGAGTTTCCATAGTTTCTTTTGTGTGTTTATTTTTTATTTAGTGCTATCCGCATTCCTTTGTGTGTTATGTTACTTTCGTATTTATGTTGTTTGTATTTCTTTTCTTTAAAGACCGGAAGATGTATCGGTGTTGCGCGGGCGCTCGAGCAGCAGCTCGGAGCCTGGCGCGGGCTCATGACATAAAGCCACAAGCGTCAGTTCTCTTCTGGTACCGAGCTGTGTTGGCTGTGTGGACTCACTAATCAATACAGCAAGCAGTCGCGGTTTCGTGTGCCAGAGGAGGAGTCGCGCAAGCTACAGTGGGAACAAGCTCTTAAACGGAAAGATAAACGCCTTGCCGAGACATCAGGGGTGTGCGAGAGAAATTTTGAACCGCGCCTTATCTTTCAAGACACTGTGCACATCGACAATGGCGAAGTGGTTAGGATTCTATGCCGCAATGTATTATGACTATTTTGTAGTCTTTTTTCCGTAGTATATTGCTGCGTATCTGTCATGTGCTTGCTGTGTATGTCGATCAAGTGTGTTACCACTTTTGAGAGCTCATAAACCAGTGTGTTGAGAATAAAATGCTTTTTTTTATATTAGGGGTTGTTGACGTTTGTGCTTGTTATCTGTTTTAATGCTTCATATACTAGGAATCCAGGTATTTTTCCTTCATAGACTGCCTTCTACAAAAGGCCATTTGCTATATGTTCGCAGGTTGCAGTGGCACCTTGGCCGTTGCCAAACGCCCTCGGCCTTGCACCTTCCACAATGCTGGTCCCCGCATCAGGAACACGATGACAAAAACAATACACCAGTTTATCGCTCCGCTCACCATTGAAAAAGTACGAGATTTATTAAGATTTATTAGTCAATTTTTCCTTGCTATATCAGTATCGCGTGGTTTCTTTCGCAGCTATTAAGCATGCAGCCTAAGCTATTGCACTGCTGAACGATCTGTCGGATCTGTCAGTACTGGGAGGGGGAGTCGATATTAATAATAACAATAAAGTACTTTTCATTCAATGCAGGAATGAAGGAAACAGAGGGATAAAGCTGCTTAACAGCTTGACGGAGCCCCCTGCTTATTACAGTTCCACATGACAGATTATAATACAAAGCAACAGCAAAAATATCAACATTGAATACAAAAATAGATTACAACTTTTGCAGAAAACTAATATATTCAATTAAAATAACAAAATAAATCTTGCAATGTGAAAGACATTATATCAACGTTTTTATTTAAGAGGAAATTTAGTAAGGTAGGTAGCTAATACTTTAGAGACTGCTTGGAATAGTTGTTATGGCAAAGGGGCACAGCCCAACGTGCTGCCGAACGAGTTGGATAGGGATAACATGTTCCCTTAGTTTAGAAAGTTTAGCTAGAATGTCCATGTTTCGTTTTTTTCTACATTAAGGCGGACCATAAGTTTATACGTATACATATCGAACACACGCAATTAATTATATTTTTCAAACAAACCCTCGGTGCTTCAAATATAAGAAACATCTGCAATGAGGCGGACAATCTTTTTTTTTGTAATGGATGTATTTTTGTAGATTTGAACTGGTGGTTGTACCCTATACCAAGTGGGAGTACTTCAAGTATGATATAAAAATGAAAGCTGTTTACAACTCCCTGTAATGCCGAATTGGAGCGCAGCTCTTGAGGAGGCGGGAAGGTGCGGAGGGGGGTTCACGTGACCACGGGGGGGGGGTCGCGTGATTTTGGGGCGGTCACGCGACCTCGGGGGCCACGTGACCTGGGGGTCACGTGACCTCGGGGGTCAGGTGACCTGGGTCGGTCACGTGACCTCGGGGGGCCACGTGGCCTAGGGGGTCACATGGCCTGGGGGTTACGTGACCTGGGGGGGGTCACATGACCTGGGGTCACCCCCAAGGTCATGTGACCCAAGGTCACGTGACCTTGGGGGGGTGCACTGACCTTTTGGGTCACATGACCTTGGGGTGACCTTGAGTTTACGCCGACGCCGACGGCGACGTTGACGCCGCTCAGGCCGGAAACGGGCGCCTAAGAGCTGTGCTCTAAAAAGAGTTTGATATATAAGTTGTTTAACGCTGTTTAGTAAAATAAAACGGTTTCGTGAGACTAATCCAATGACCAGGACAATCTAGGAAGTATGTAGCTTACATGGTAGTCCCAAGACAAATACTGGTTAAAAATAACGCCAAGACTTTTGAAATTCTCCACAATCTATAACATTTGAATTTATTACGAGACTTTTCTTCATAAAAACACTTTTTTGGTTCGAAAAAGAACTGCTTTGGTTTTACTACTATTCATTTTAAGTCCGTTGTCGGATGTCCAGTTTTGCAGCCCTGTTAAAGTATCATTCGCGCAGTTGATAAGTTCATCACTAGTCTTTGCCGAAAACAAAGGGTTGTATCGTCTGCATAGATACCGAATTTAGCAAGAGAATCGATGTTACCAATATCGTTAATTTAAATGTTAAAAAGCAACGGTCCCAAAATACTTCCCTGTGGTACACCGGAGTAAACTGTCTTTGTTTTAGATGAAAATCCATTTAAATAGACAAACTGCTTACGATTACCTTAATATGACTGAAGCAACGTAAGTGCTTGGCCCCGAATTCCACAAAGGTAAAGTTTTTAAGCAATAAATTATGATTTAGATAATCGAATGCTTTCGTAAAATCAATAAATACGGCTAAAGCCATCTGGTTTGCCTCAAACTCTCTAAAATAAATTATTTTTGTTCCAGTAATGCAAGATCTGTCGAACGCTGCTTTATAAACCCAAATTGATCAATAGTAATTATACGATATTTATTTTTAAAAAAATTGATAGACTAATGTGTATAAAATTTCCTAAGCCCTTAGAAAAAAACCGGCAAGACAGAGATAGGTCTATAATTTTTTATGTCGTTCTTCTGTCCACCAGTCTCAATCTTTAGTACCCCCCTCCCCCACCCCCCTCGGGGTGGATTCCCGTTTCCTACCTTGAGGAATATAGTCACCCTAACACCAGACCATACTTGAAGATGGAAGGCATGCCATGGTCTACCTATCACTGTAAGAACAAGTTTCTGCGATGTGTGGGTAATCCTTCTTCCGTTTTCCGAAGCCCGAACAAACGTGAGTAATTATAAGTTACTGCAGCCTTCAAGTTCAAATGAAAGAGCTATTGAAGTCTGGCTTCAAAATCGGCTCTGACGCCTCAACAGATGATTATGACAACTCCACGGAGATGAAGGAGGACTTCACAGACGAAAGACCAGACGCACAACTGAACACCCAGTCCTATGTAGCCGGGTAGGCAGCCAGACAGATTTGTCATCATGCTTACCAAGTCCAACTGCAATCAAAAACATGAAACACCTCGAAAGTCATTTTGGTGAAGCACAAGAAATATTCGCATGCGACAACGACAATCGAGAGACTTTTCCGTCGAAGCTTATTTGCATTGTTTGCACGGAATGGCAGCATGATTTTGTAATTGTGTTACAACTCGGCGCACTCGAAACTTGTGAAGGGAGCATTGCGTGGTTAAGTCTCAACAAAGCAATTACTAAATTATGCTTCCATTCCATGCAAACAAGTTCGACGGGCAAGTCTCTCGATTAAAATGCCTAGGATATCCAACCCCCTTACTAACATTAGTGGCCGAAAGACTCATCAAAGACATCAAGCAAGGGGACCAAATTAAAAAAAGAAAACTACAGGGCCAAAACTGATCATTGTGCCATATATGCACAACTTTTCCCGTGGTCTAAAGAAAATAGCTAATAGTAGTTAACCTGGAAATCGTCTTTCAGCACCCTAACAAGCTTCATAGCTTGTGCAAGAGAGTAAATACACCTACAAGAACCACAGTCAGGAAGCACAGAAAACACATAAAACAACATAAAAAAACAAATTCGTACAGTGTACCGAAAAGGTGGTCTACTCCTTCCCTCTATCCTGTGGACGACAATAGGTGGTATGCACTGAGCCTGCAGGTTTGATTTTGCCAGGGAGCGCCACCGTCGATCCGCCATCTTCGAGGTCGCGATTTGTCGTTTGACTGGCTTGTGTATGCGGTCGTCAGTTGGTAGTGTGTGCTAATTATATATCGTTGAAGCAGCTTCGTTGAACAGAATAGAGAAAACAGTTTATCTCTGGGTCGGGCCGTTTTAATTCCTTTGTTGCCGCCGAGTACCGTGTGTAAAGGCTGAACCGCATGTACGCAATTTAGCGAGCGACGAGACGAGACGAGACGAGCGACGGCGACGAGACAAGCGACGACGACCTGCTTCGCTGTCGCTCAGTCACTCGCGCGGCGAGGCAAACCGCATGAAAGCGACGGGAGCAAGCGACCAAGGATATGAGCGACGATTTCCAGAAATCTAAAACCGAATGACGCGACGAGCGACCGTGAGAAATCTCCGTCACTCGTCGCCGACTCTCGTCGCTGTCGCCGTCGCTCGCTAAATCGCTTACATGCGGTTCCCCTTCACTGTGGCTCGTCGCGTAGCTCGGTTTTTGGATTTTTCGAAACAGCGCTCATAGCTTTGGTCGTTTGCTTCCGTCGCTTTCATGCGGTTTGCCCTGTCGCGCGAGTGACCGAGCGACAGCGAAGCGGGTCGCCGCCGCCTGTCTCGTCGCTCGCGAAATCACTTGCATTCGGTTTTTAAATCGTTCGGGCTAATGAAAAATGCGACGCATCTTTCATTAGCTGCACACTCGGTGAGCCGCACGGTATGTTTCTGCACAGAACGAACACCGAAGGCACGACGTATACAACGCCCAGGCGATGGACCAGCACGGTTACACGGCCGTAGTGCAGAAAATCCGCTAGAGAAGAAAAAAAAGGAAACTAGAAAACAAAAAACAAAACAAGTAATCACACCATGCTACAAAAGCCCCAAAGTAGAAAATCACAGTTCTTGAAAAAGAGCTACCGCCGTAGGCACGGCGCGCGACGCGGAGCTCTGCACGGAGCCGATGGGAGCAACGCGGCCGCGGTGGAAAAGTCCGATAGCGACAAAAAACGAAATAAAACACAGAAAAAAAAATACTCCTACGGCGCTTCAAAAGCACTAAAGTCCAAGAATAACCCCTAGTTTCGGCCAAAAAGACCCTTCAAAGTTGCTTAAAAAAATGCTGCTAACGCTGCGCTGAAAGGCCTGGCCAGACTGCACCTGACACCTACGTGGGATAAAAGGAGACCTCGAAGATGGCGACCGTGGTGGCCGATGCCAGCGCACCTAGCGAGTGAAATCAAGTGAAAGTCACCTATACATATGACAGACCGGACGGTGCGTAAACGATCGCCTTCGTGAGCATAACTACACTATCACCAACAAAAACTCCGGACACCTGGGAACGCACTGTCGAGACTGTGGCTGCTCAGCGCAGCTGGAGAAATGCAGTGTTAGGCAGGAACTACGACAAACTAACAAGAGAAATTATGGAAGCAGAGAGCATTGCCAGACAAGAGGAAAGATGTGTCAGCACTCCTTCCATAGTGTTATCCAAAATAGAACTAGAGTACTTAGCCTTACAATAATATTATGGTTTAGCATCCCAATACAAAAACACAGGAAGAATAAGGAAGAAGAAAGGGGCAATTTTTTGCCATAGAAACCCTAGTCCACAAAGAAAGACGAAAACGAAAATTGTAAATATCACTAAGAGTTGCCAGTCAGCGCTGTGTAAGAGGCTCTTTCTTTTGTGTGCACGAAAACTTTAGAGTTCTTGTTTTGAATGTGCGCTGTTTCCTTGTCAGAAATGCGTCACAAGCAGCCTCGATAAAATAAATGTAAAGCTCTCGATTACTTTCTTGATCAGTTTCGTCGCGTTGCTTCCTCTTTGTTGTCTTGTGGACTCAGACACCGACGGCGACAACCACCGGCGCAACGATCGTCGTCGTCGAAGGAGCTTCTTTGCTGGGTGGTTTGCATCTTTTGTGTGGTCTGCTAACTTCTTTGTTTTATTCGCCATTGTTCGCGACTCTCCTCCATTCCTTTTTATTTCCGTCTGGGATGGCGTACCACATCTTTCCTGGAAACTTCGGAAAGTGTTTGCAAGGTCATTTTTATCGGAATTGTTTTTTTATGTAGCGAATGGTGCGCTTGCTTTTGTAATCTTAAACGTTATTTTCGCACGTTTTTGATGATCACCTATTCACGTAAGAAATTGTGACAACTCAGTTTGTAACGGATCAACGCTAACCTATTACGGCGTAGTTCGAGTAGCTAAACGCCTTTTTTTTCGATTCCCAGACGCGCTTCAAACACATGTGATCCCCTTAGAGGCGTCTGAGACCGCTAATAAACTCCTCTATCTTTGTTCATCTGCGCGTTGTTATTTGTTTGTCGTTGCAGTTGCGATCAGTGGATTCCGCTTTGGAAGCGGACTGATCGTAATGTATTGTTTCTGCTGTTGGGGTGAAGAAACGGGGCTCGCAAAGCTCGGGGACCATTGCGGAGCTATACCCATTCCATTGCGTTGTCTGCTTCAGTTAACCCGAGTCCGCTGTCGTGTTCGCCACCACTCTCATGGGTTTTCGTAGGAGTTTTCGGTATTGAAGAAGCTATAACGTATTTGATAATATTTCTAGAAAGAAAAATGAACCTCATGATTACAACATTTTCAACGCTATTCAAAGCTCAAGAATGTTTTTAACATATTTATTGCCAGTCAGAAATTTGAACCAATTTTGAAAAACCTTGCCTTTTACTTAGGTCAGCAAAGAATAAGCCATTGAATGCTTGAAATGTGATATAAAAAATAGCATAGAAGCCGGGTTGGTCACAAAGAAAAGTAATTAATTTGGTGTAATATTGTTTCGGAAAATATTACCCAATTTTAATTGATTGATGTGTAGAACGCTTGTTATTCCGATGGCGATAAACGATCTGTGAACGAAGACATTTTGAATTTTTAATACATGTGATCCTCATAGTAATTCAGTTATGTATGTCCGCATCTATGAATACGAAGTAACTTCGTTTTCTGTCAACAACATTTAGCCTATAGCCATTTTTGTTGATGTGACGGCAAGTCAACTGCGTATCAAATTAGCTGAATATTTTAGCCGGGTTTATTCAGTAAACGCACCTAAATGTTTTGTAACTTTATCAATGCTGCTTAAACGTAAGACTGAATTAGCCAGGTCTAGATTCAGTAAGAAAGTGTATGACCATGATCTGAGCCGCTGAGCTGGGTATTGGAATAAAGACTAGAATCGCTCCGCGCCGCCTGAGTCCTATTATCGCTGAAGTACAGAATGCTCAGTGTCCCCATAGCTCACATGCTGGTGCTCCCCTTCTGCCATAATCTTTGTTTTATGCAACACCTCCTCCGGCCTGGCTGGTTACAATAAAGCCGCCTCAAGTAAATATATAAACAGAAAAGCGGCGTAGTTTCACACCACTCAACAAACACACAGGCTTCGTGTGACCCAATCCCTGCTATAAAGCATCTTCGATATACCACCAAATCTCCACGGCAGAAGAGGTTTGGTTTTGACCTCAGTGATAACGACGCAACCAACTTGTAGATATATTGGCATTTCTCTTGTATTAGGTTTGTACTGAACAAAACTGTAGCAAATCTGTTGTCGCTACTTCTAAATGTACTTTAGTCTACTTTTATAACTACTAGTACGACGGCTAACTTAGGCTGGTATTGAACTAATTGGCGTCAGCTTCCATCTCCAACAGCAAGCTGACTGCTCGTTTCCCCAAAAGAAAATGCGGCAGAGTTACGGCTTGCATATCTTCTCACTCGAACTTTAGGTAGGTCGTTAAGCCTGAATTCACGATGGCTTCGACTTCGAAGAGCCTCCTGGTGAGTTCCTCAAACAAGGGGCAGCATCGGGCCAGATATCGTTTTCGAAAAAGTTTTTACGGCGCGGATGACTCGCTTCCTCCAACTCGCTCTCCCCACCAACTCGCTCACTCACTCCTGGAAGAACCGATATTGATTTCGAAGTGCCGCTCGCGTAGTCTTTGGACGACGGGACTGGTGCGAACTTTGAGGATTTGCGCGCAGGTGTCGAACGTTCAGCAATTGTACGAGTAAACAGTAGACGGCACCCCGCGGCAGAAAACAAAGCGGCGAAAGGCCAACAAAAAGGCTTCGGATGTTATGTGAGATATAATTTCCAAGTGAATAGCGCGGGTGACTGCCAGGATTAAACTGTAATGTAGGTCTTTCCGTCAGCCGAAAAAATCAACGGACTTGTAGTGGTCCACCTAAATTGATGGCAACCCCATTTAGCCCGCATGTTGATGTCATTTGCTCGCGTGTAGAAGAGCCACGGCCGCGATTTCGGGCAGAAGTGTTCGTATTTTTCATAGCAAGCAGGAACGTAGAATCTCCTTGACGGTTTGGCGTCCGTACATCCTCGGAGAACGATATCGTATTTCCGAGAGCGCAGTGGCGTACCAACTTGTTTTTGAGTGGAGGGGCAAACCAGACCCCCCCCCCCTCCCCCTCGGGTCGCATATTTTTACTAGTGATGGGCCGAACTTTTTGCCGAATCGAAAATTCAGCGCAACTTTTGGCGAACTTTTCTGAAGATTCGGCAATGATTCGGCAAAAATACACTGTAACCAGACTTAACATTGATATATGGTTTTTTTCTGACGAAACAAGGTTTATGTTTTTTGTTTCTTAACTTAAATACAACATGTAGTGCCTATTGACACAGTTATGACTAAATAAGGTGATATTCTACAAGATAGTATCGATGTCGCTTTTGTGTGTTTACTGGCAATTTAGTGTTGGCTTGCAGAAAGTGGCGTGACAACGAGGTTGGGTAGTAGCCGGCGTAGTCACGAATCACGCTACGAGAGTTTTAATTTTGAGGCCTCATCAGCGCACGCCTGGAAGTGCGATTACAGTGTTAAAATAAAGGCAATCCCTGCGTTCTTTCTTTCTCTGGGAGTCACCGTTTTGTGCGCGAAAACAAATGCAACGTTTGCTGAGCCTTCACCAGAAGAGATAACAATATTGTAAATATGCATGTTTTTTTACTTGAGTCACTTGACGTCAGCTTAGCACGAAAGTGTGCGCTCCATATTCGCAACGTGCCGTTTTAATGCGAATATTAATGCGAATAGCATTCTTTGGATACTTCACGCACTTTTCGTCTATCTATGTATCTATCTATCTGGCTATCTAACCTCTTACGCCGCGGGTCGATAAATAAATAAAAAAGACCGGCGCCGGCTGGGATTCGAACCGTTGACCCTTCGATCAGCAGGCAGACGCGCTAACCACAGAGCCTATGAAGGCAGTCATTCAACGCACTCTAAACGGTTGTTTATATCTTTACCACAGGACGCGCTTTACAGCGCTGTCACAGCTACCGGTGCGCGCGCGTTCCATGCACGAGGGCTCATTCCGCTCCCGTGAGGCTGAGCACGGCCGCTAGCTCACCCTCTCCCGCGCTTACTTTACTTTACTTTGGAAGTACATTGTATTTATAGTACGTTACTTCAAGTACATTGCACCCGGTGTACTTACTGCTTTACCTGAAGTACATAATTTCTCATTCACTTTGTACTTCCAAGTAGTTTTTAGGCGTACTTTACGCAACACTGTTAAGCAATCAAACACTGTCTGCCAAATCAAGCTCAGGCAGTGCTAAACCTCAAAGGTGAAATGATACATCCGCATTACATCCTTGACCAAAAGAAGTACAAAACAATCAGGCATGCAGAAGCAGAACCAGCTCTTAAAGCATTTATGTGAAAACACAAGCCGCTAGTATATTCGTCTAGCAGAATTGCGCTGACGCATCAAAACCTATGTAAGTACTTCCTTGTTAGCATAGCAAAAATAAAAGTAACTTCAAAAGTAATTCGCTACTTTTTACGGTAATTGGTAATTTACTCAATTACTTTCTATTAAGTAATTTATATTCTACCAAATTACTTTTGAGGCTAATACTGAGTAACCTAACTTAATTACTTTTGGGTAAGCTTGCACATGCCTGCAGTGCCAGCCCGCCACCCCATATGAAAAAACAAAACAGACAAACAAATGTACAGAATATACACACTACAGGAAGTACGTAAAAAGGAAAGAAAAGAAGGGAAAAAAATCAGCAGAACCCATCCTTTGGGAATGATTATCTACGTTAATGCGAATAGCATCAAACAGTGCGGAGTTATGCGCGTTCGTCAGGTGGCCGGCACACTCTAGATACGCCAGCCCACTCTTGAGGCGATTCTAAATTTGTTGACACTTTCACAGCCCTGCGCACGATCTCCGCAGCCCAGCACGTGCGTTTGTGTCACTTAGGAAGGCGAGCAAAGCACGCGCCATACGCACAAACACTCAAAAATGGTACCGACCAGACTTTCTGGCGTCTCAGCTAGTCTCAACCAACGGTACTCTAAACGGTTGTTTATATCTTTACCATAGGACGCGCCTTACAGCGCTGTCACAGCTACCGGTGCGCGCGCGTTCCATGCACGAGGCTCATTCCGCTCTCGTGAGGGTGAGCACAGCCGCTACATCACCCTCTCCCGAGCGCGGGAGAGGGTGAGCTAGGGGCAGTGCTAAGCCTCACGAGAGCGGAATGAGCCCTCGTGCATAGGAACGCGCGCGATGATAAAGATATAAACAGGTGTTTAGAGTGCCTTGAATGACTGCCTTCATAGCTCTGTGGTTAGCGCGTCTGCCTGCTGATCAAAGGGTCAACGGTTCGAATCCCGCCGGCGCCGGTCTTTTTTATTTATTTATCGACCCGCGGCGTAAGAGGTTAGATAGCCAGATAGATAGATAGATACATAGACGAAAAGTGCGTGAAGTATCCAAAGAATGCTATTCGCATTAATATTCGCATTAAAAGAATGCTATTCGCATTAAAACATGCACCACATTATGACGAGGATGCCAGCTGCATCCCATACATTCTGGCAAGCTCTCGTGACTCTGCCCCGTTTGACGGCAGTGGGCTGCGCACACTGAGCGTAATTGTCAGTTGTCAGTCAATGTTTCAACTATCTCGTTGCATCAATGGAAAGGTCAAATGAAAATCACGTTATCCAGAATGCACCGCATCATTTGCCACTTGCGCAGTGGACTGCGTAAATTACTGGTCGATCTTCTGTTCTTGAGGCAGAAAATATTGAAGAGAACCACACTCGCAAAAGCTCACAAACGCAAAGTTACCGTGTCGCCTACTCCACACCTCGCCGTAACCGCTGGTTGTACTAAACTGTGCGATGGTAACCGCGCGACTGCGCGGCGTCCATTTGCGATCCATGGCCCCGTCGCGTTCGTGCGCGTGCGCAGACATTTGCCAAATTTTTGCCGAATCTTTGCCGAACTTTCCTTCAAAATTTCGGCATGTGCGGAACTTTGCCGAATCTGAAGTTCGGCAGATTCGGTCCATCACTAACTTTTACGGCGTGTGTGTGTGTAGGCGTTGTAAAGAGAGGGGGGGGGGAGGAGAGGGCCAATTGTGTATGCGCACCGGGCGCTTTGGTCACTGGCTCCTTTTACGGCGCAGGCGATAGACCCCTAGCAACGACGCTCACGCCGGATTGGCTGCTCGGCAACGCGCGGGAACTTAAATTTCGGATTCGGACGGCGCGTGTATCACTCGAAGCGCGTTAACCCACCCCCGCGCCTGCGTTCACGCCGCTTCGCGGCGACAGTGTGCGGCTGCTAATTACAAAACTATTAACCCACTCAGCCCCCCCCCCCCCCTCCCCGTACACGCCGCTTTGCGGCGTCCAGCCGGCAACCCAAGCCCCGCTGTCCCCCATGCACCTCCGTAAATAGAGTCCCATACGATTTAGTTCAGCGATGTTTCGTCAACAACATTCGTTTTTTTTTTCAGTGTTAATCGTAAAAAAGAAATGTCGTAAATATCGCCAAATGCCTCGACAAAACAAAATGTTCGAGGAAAAAACATAAAAGAAGTAAGCCCACACCATGGATAGAACCCGGGTCTGATACGTATGAGGCAGACATCTTACCACTAAGTTATGCTACCGCTTCGGAAACTCGCATTGTAACCGCTGCCTATGTTGACGGCGGCAGCGCCTATCTCCACGAACCAGCCAATCCGGCGTGAGCACCATTGCTAGGGTTTGTATCGCCTGCGCGTTAAAAATATGCCCCCGCGGGTCGGGGGGCGGTGCCCTTGGTATTCCTTGGGCGCCGCCGGCCAGTGTTTGCCCTGCCCAGTGGCGGCTGTTTCAGGGGGGGGGGGGGCAAAACACATGCCTTGCCCCCCACTCTGAGAACTGGGGGGCAAGCGCCCCCTTGCCCCCCCGGTTGGTACGCCCATGCGAGAGCGTACCTTGAATAACATCATGGAGAAGCTTGACGTGCGCTGCTAATACTAATCCTAACCAGGGACTCAAACCGAAAAATATAACGTTTCGGTTACGGTTACGGTTACCGCTTCCTGTTGATAACGGTTTCGTTTCGGTTTTTTACGGTTTTACTTTTTACGGTTTCGGTTACCGGTTAGACGTCTTTAAAAACCGGTTTATTTCGGTTTTTCCAATAATTTGTCTAATTGAAATGCTAGACAGCCGTTTTATAATAAACGGTTTAAAGTAGTCCCAGATATCCAACAACGTGAAATTCAAGGAATTTAGAAACGTCTTAATACTTCTAATTGGTCAAAAGTTGCACACGTTTCTAGCTCCAACGCTTGTTCACTACATCTACTTATATTACATAGTTTGATACCCGAGCATACATGTTACCCCCGCTACTCGGGGATCATCGCATTCTATATAATAAAAATGAAAATAAACATCCCTAATTTGTTGTTCGGCAGCGTTTGTAAACTACCCTAAGAAAGTTCCCACTGGGTGCTGGAAGAACCATTCGCACCTTCTGGTCGCTATAGTTTATTTCAACCTAATACATGCAGACGAGTCTTCGCCCACACTGAAGGAAGGAGCAGAACTATAGCCATCCTCTAGTAAAATACTGCTAAGTGGAATAAACTAATAAAATTGAGAGCTGAGCTAGTTGGTGAAAGTCAAACAATTATGTAAATGCAATAGCCCAAAACAAGGAAGACTGAAGAGAGGAACGAACAACACATTAACAACACAGAAAGCTGTAAAAATATGTTATGTGTTGTTCGTTCCTTTCACTAGTCTTCGTTGTCGTGCCATGTTACACCTACGTCATGTTTGCTATTTCCAAGCAATTGCCTATGGTTATCGAAGCGCACGTCTCTCGCTGGCCGATTCTGTGACGCTAGAAAAATGGTGCATTTATATATAAGAAAAAAATTAAAGAAGGTGCGGACGCAAAAAAATTAAAATAAAGTCCGGACGTACCTTATATATATAAATGTATATATAAATTTGAAAATATGCAGATCAATGAACAGTACTTTATCGAATGAATCAATGTTTTACGAAACCGCCGAAAGCCAAAATAAACGGCGGAGCTAGGATTTGAACTCTGGGCCTCCCAATGTCCGGTCGGGTGTTCTTATATTATACTATATTATATTTATTATACGGGCCGCGGGCTACTTGGCATTTTAAACTTCTCTTTATGGCTCTGGATTTTTACTTCTTCGTCCACCTGTTTGACACAGTTTCAGACCAAATTCCTCTTTCACTCAATTGACTTCCCTTTCTTCTGCGTGTTTGGTCGACTTTGCCGCACTGCCCACCGCTCCACCTTACCCCGCTACCCGACAGCGCATGGGCAGATGTCTCCGGAGTCGGTTTTGGAGTACTTGTAGGGGTCTGTGCGCAGGCAATCATAGCCCCTCTGCCGAGGCCAATATACCTCTGGGAAGGACTCGCTGTGTTCTGGTGCACGTGCATTGGCGTGAAAGGGACTCTTCTACACACGGACAACACAGCTTTGGCTCTAGCGCTGCACCGCGGCCATGGACGAGCTTTGCCTTGGGCTATTGCCAGTGCCGTCTCTCTTCTTTTTCTTAATAAATATATGCCAATAAAATGGGTACCGTCGGTCATGAGCCCCGCCGACCTGCCGTTGCGCGCTTGACACGCGATGGCGAGCCGGCGGGCCATCGAGTCCTCGCGCTCTCGGCGCGAGACATCTTTTCCTTCTCGTGCTGAGGGCGGCGGAAGAAACGTCCGAAGGGCTTCCCGAGGTTTTTCAATAAATCTGAATAAATAAAAATATGAAGAAAAATGGCAATGGCAATAGCCCATGGCAAAGCTCGTCCATGGCCGCGGCGCAGAGCGAGAGCCAAAGCTCTGTTCTCCGTGTGTAAAAGAGTCCCTTTCTCGGCAATACACGCGCACCACAACACGGCGAGTCCTTTCCGGAGGTATGTATATATTGGCCTCGGCAGAGGGGCAATGATTGTCTGCGCACAGTCCCCAACATCTACGCCGTAACCGACTCCGGAGGCATCTGCCCATGCGCTGTTGGGTAGCGGGGAAAAGGGGGAGCGGTTGGCAGTGCGGCAAAGTCGGCCAAACACGCAGAAGAAAGGGAAGCCAGTTGAGTGAAAGAGGAATTTGGTCTCAAACTTTGTCAAACAGGGGACGAAGAAGAAAAAAACCCAGAGCCATAGAGAGAAAAGTAAAATGCCAAGTAGCCCGCCGCCCCCTGGAGCGCCTTGAGGGGAAGCGGGCGCTCCAGCGAGCGAAGGACACGAGGAATGGCTCGGAGCCGTTCTGGCGTGTGCGAAATGGTGTCATCGGCTGTGTCGAGCCTGAACCCAAGAAAACCTATGCGTCGCGTGGGCTCTGCTCGTGTCGCTTAGGTTTAAGCGAAATCCCGACCACAGCAAGTCCTCCACGAGGAGGCGCACCGTAGACGCCAACTTCTCTGGGTCGGGATGGGCGCACAAGAAGTTGTCTACATGAGACCAAGCCCAGAGTCCACGCGCGCGCATTTCCCTGGCAATGGCTGTTGCCAAGAGCTGCATGTAAAACGGCGCCGGGCGTATCACGAAGGGCATACGGCAAAAACGGCAGTAACGGCGGCCTACTCTAAATGTGGTCAGATTACAGGAGGTGAGATGAAGCGTGATATGGTAAAAGGCCTCGGCCAGGTCGAGCTTCATCATATGCGCTTGGGGCGGGAATGGGTTTACTTTGATGGCCTGGGGTAGGGAGTAAGGCGGAACTGAGGTGCCTGGCGGTAAGG
>JAZHYW010005148.1:0-104347 GCA_037355805.1 Ixodes ricinus | reverse complement strand
TTGCTTCGTTCCGGTTACGTATTGCTGGAGGACAGCACCGATTCGCGCATGATAGTCACCTATAGCTGTGTTTGGAGATACCTCTTCGTCCTTTATCCTCTCTGTTCCCCTTCTCCAGGGATTATTTTCGTCACTCTTTTCCATCTCGGTTGCAGCTTTGCATATATTTCATTATCATAATAAATTCCCATTGGCTGGGACGCGTCATAGTTCCAAGGAACGCCACCCCACAGAGAAGCACTCTTCCTGGCGCTGCGGCCCGCACGCCGGTTAAAGGGAGAGTGTGGCACGCGCGCGGTCGCACCTCTCTCTCTTTTGTCGGGTGACGTGTCAGACGTGGCCGGAGGCTTGGTGAGGGTGGGGTGGGGGGGGGGGAGGGAGGGCAGCGGGAATTTTCTGCTCCCTCTGCCTGTGCCCTACTGTTTCACGTGTTTATGCTCTGCTTTCAGCGCGCTGCTTGTAGTAACGCGCTGCGTGAAGGAATGCTCTTGCAGTCCTACACGTATGCAGTCATAAGTGTCCTCCTGTATTTTTTTTGTTACTTTTCTTCGGTAACGCCTACAACACTGGACGGTCCTACCCGATAGCTCCTGCATAAACCTGTCGACCAGCCTGTTCAGCCAGTACTTTCACGCGTTTTTTGGACATTACGGCCTTCTAACTCCGATTTTCTCATACAGTGTCCCCGAATGAGCATGACACGGCAATACTTCGCTCTCGGCAAAGGCTGTATTGGCTTACGTATTGCCTGGGGAGCTTCGGGATCGGGGAACGGTCACCAGCGAGGCCTTGGGGAGGTATGCTGCCACTGCAGCTGCTCCTAGTCTCAGCGGTGGTTGTCCACACCGCGTCATAGGGACGTCATCGTCCAGGTGCGCTGTCCGGTCCGTCCGTCGTTTCCGCTGCTCGACGTTGCGCTCGCACTTTCTCGCGTACGTCCATCTCTCGCAGATTCCCGCGTCCGCGCCTTCCTTCACTCAGGCCACCGCTGCACTTTCCTTCCTTTCTGCCGCTCGAGAGAGCCCCGTTTGTCCCGCGTCCCCTTTTCACACCTTGACCCATTTGTCCCCAGACCGTCCTGGGACCATTTTGGAAGCCCCGCTGTCAAGCCAGTCGCGTGACGTCAGTTGGCTTAGGGGTGCGGTGCAGCCGGATCTTATGGTGCGCGAGGCCATCGAAGCTCCCCTAGGCATGACGCATCTCGGACACCTAAAGCTCCTGCCGGGCCAACGACGGAATCCCAGTAGCTGGAATGTCGATCCCCGAGGCTCAGCGTGGAGGGAGGCAGCCAGGATAGCTAGGTTGGACATTGTACATGTTCCTTTTAAAAGTACACGGAAGTGACGTCTTCACGTCTGATTGGTTGGAAGCAAAACTGACGTAATTTCCCTAGAAAAATGTGGGCGGAGTCGGCAAACCTGGGCGGAGTCGGCTACCGGACGTGACAACAAAGTGACGTTTAGTTTTGTACTGAGTACGTTTCAAAAGGTACTAGCTCCTTAGAAGGTGTCTTTCGTTGGTCATATTTTCCAAACCGCATCGTCGTCGGGCTATTGTGCCACTTTTCAGCTAATTTAGTTATTGTTTTCGCCGGGAAGACTCACCGGCAGCACCGCGCAGCATTCGAGCTCCCGGAGGATTGCAAGCGTGCGACGCAGTGCCGGCAGCGCGAGACAACGTTGGCGCGAGGAGCCGGAGGTGGAGAGACTGCAAAACGAAGCTCGTGGACGTTCCCGACTGTGGAGCTTCAAGTGTTGTACACTTCGTTTCTACGACACGGAGTCGACGGAGTGCTTCCAAAGTTCGGTGGCGAGCGACGAGCACGTAGCGCGGGACTGAAGACAGTCGGCGTCTCTGTCCGCTTCGCGTCCTTATGCGTTGTTGCGCTTCGCGTCCGTCGCTATCTGCGTCGTGTCGGTGTCCGGCGCTGCTGGCTCCGCTTCCCCGAGACGCCGAGCGAGAGGTACGACGTGGAGACGGGCCTCGGGCCGCTCGGTAGGATATTCGGCGTCATCGGTTGCGTGAACGAAACGATGATCGCCATCGTCGGTCCGTCCAAGAACGATTCCACCGCCACGAAGGCGGCGTACTGTGCCGCAAGCATTTCTACGCCCTCAACATGATGGTGGTAAGTACCCTCGAATTACGCACTCAAAATCAGTTCCATGTGTGTCAAAAAGAATACAGCGTAACGCCAGAACGGTGTGGATATGCCATTTTATAAATGAGAGGTGCGGGCTTGTGTGCTCCGCCATGGGCGGCCGCAGGTATTTCTAGAAGGGAGGGGGTCAGGTTTTTGGTCAGCGTATGTTAAAATACCCTCCGTTTCCACGCCCTAAATTTTTACACATGTAGAATTCAAGAGGGGTCAGGACATCCGGACCACCCCCTCTGAATCCGCCCCTGTGCTCCGACTGCATGAGCGTGTGCTCAATGTAGTATGTCGTGACTTCTAAAACGTGCATCCTCCCGCCTGCCACATTATTTTTGTTTGAAAGAAGTAGTTGCATGTCATCATATATTGCGTCCATGAAGGTGTGTTGCAATCATGTTCCTTACAAGTTCCTTCCTTTGAACCTTCCAAGTTCAAAATAACTTGGAAGGTTCTGGAACTGAGACTGCTTTGTGAACCATGAGTGGAACATTCAGGTAAATTCATGTCGGTATCTCTCTCATACTTCCAGATGCGTGACGCCGAATGCCGGGTAAGATGCATGGAGCCACGGTGCCCTGGGTTGGTGCACGACTCCTTTGTGTAATGCTTCTCTTGGCTCTGCGGCAACATCAAGCAAGGGCGGCTGGTAGACGACCACAAGCTCCTCCTCGGTGAGCGTGCTCGTTTCATTCCTCTTGCATATGGTGGCTGTGTACCCCTTGAAATCCACAGTTCCACAGAAAATGTGCTGTACCAAACATCAACTGTGCAGGCTCTGTGTCTATACCTCTGGCACATCTTTGTAAATACTATCCAAAGGAGCATAGTACCAGGAAAACACAAAGTTGCAATCATCTCTTTTCGCTGCTTTCTTGCCGTCAATCTTAAAGAGTACAGATTATAATAGGTTCCGTCCTCTAAACGTGCTGGCGACTTTGGCTTGGAGTCTTGGTTCATCACCCCTGTCCCTTTGATCCACGTGACCTCCCTTTGCTTGCTGCCGGTCTAGTAAGGCACGTTCCTCGATCAGGTCCATTGTGGAGCGCTGCAGTGGGCTGTTGAAAAACAGGTTCTGGTGTCTGCAAAGGCACTGGACTCTGCGTTACCATCCATCAATAGCCACCACCACCATTATGACGGCACGTGCAGTGCTGCACAACGCCTGCCTTGCATTGAGCGAGCCAAAACCCGAGTCGGGTTCCGACCTTGAAAAGTCAGAGTTGGAGTCCGAGCCGAGCTCAGAGGGGTCAGTGTCTGGTGGCGAGAGGCTGGCTCCTGCTAACCTTCCGGTCGGCCTCTCGGACAGGGCTTTGAGGCAACGCCTTGTCGCCCGGTTCGAGACCCGCTGCAGCCGTGCCCCTGCGCAGTGCGGCACATGCCAAGATGGCAGTCCCACCCATGAGGGATGTCGCCAGGAAGGTGGTCCCGCCCAAAAGGACACCGTCGGGGTGCCCCTACCGCCCTCGCCACGGTGATTCCCAGCATGGACGCCACTGGCAACGGGGAGCCGCTCGCCACCACGATAAAGGTCTCGACCACCAAGGACCCGTCCGTTCCCTTGCCGTCAGTGAAGCCCTCCCCGTGAAAGCCGTCAAGTGCACACTTCACTCACTGCTCTGCAGTCATGGCCGCCCATAAGCTATGCAGTCTCCTCAGCTCCAACACCTTGCACAGTTCATCACACAGCCACCATGGCTAGGGCCAGCTTGAACTTGAGAGAAAAACATATCGCTGGACCACCAACTATGGTTTAATACTTCTTCCTCTTCATGTGCCTGAACTATCTGCTTCTTTTGTTCTTTATTCTGAGAGCTATAGATACAGATTAGTTTGAAACGACCCACAATTCAGCGGGACTTAAAACATTCCAAACAGTACTGCTTTTCTTGTCGAGTTTGTTGGAAGGCACGCTGACGCATGCTGCTTTGTTTCCTTCGATGGCCATTGTTTTAAATGTTTTCGCATTTCTCGTGCATACGGGCTTTTGTTTCTTGCAAGGGTGGTGATGCTGCTGAACACAACACTGCGTTTACAGGTGCGGCAATGAGCTGCTGTAGTTTCCTTCACAGATGCTGCATGCTTTCTTGTCCTATCACCGATGTGACATTTGCCATGTGATAGGGGAATGTAATAAACAACCCCTGTGTCACACGGGGCATATTATGTCTTGTAAGAAATGTGCACATTTTCTTCTGGTTGAAGTTGTAATTTATTTTGTCTTGTCTTGTCAGGGTACACTGTGTAGTGGGCGAGGAGGTCGTTTGAATTGTGAAGGAGGTTGTTCAACAAATTTTAAGCTGTGTTAGAGACTTCATTGTTCTGTCCATGTTTTTATTTTTCCTACTTCTCAGGGTTACTTTGGATGTCATTCACCAGCTCGCCTGCATTTCATGCCTTTCTCCAAACAATATGCCTTGTTTGGAGCAGAGCACACAACCTTATTGCCCTGCCTTGCTGCTACTTCCTTTTAATTTATGGGTTATGCCATGAATGTATAGGTACTACAATTTTTTGCTTAGTTCTTGTCTTCTCTCTTCCATATCTGTGTCAGCTGATTTGTGTTACTGTTTGGTGCAGATGTTTTCAGATGCGCATCCCAGGAAACCAATCGGATACCCAGAATCACGTAGGCAGAAAAAGTGCTTTTCAAAACTTTGCCCGTTATTCTGGTGACAATATTTCTTTAAGGCCGATACAAGAGCAACATAGGAAACACTACGTTTTATAGCTTTGGAATGTCCAGATGCAAACAAAAGAAATCCTTTGCACGACCTTGGTTCATGCTTGCAACAAGAGTTTATATCTTTAAATTCCAGTGTAAGGTCGAGGAACATGATGGACTTGTTCACAGGTATTCCATGTGCTGTGTTCAGAGACAAACGGTACTGCCCCCGGATATGTATTGAGTGCATGGCGGTGATATCGATAGCCTTTCCATTTTAAGAGCAGAAGGCATGAAATGCATGGGATAATGACCGAGAAGGCTTGCGGGTTACCAAACCGACAATGGTCACCTCACTTTCCCCTGCAAAGAGCCGAGAAATACTTTAGACCATCTGTAGACCTGTATAGTGTTGATTAACCCAGGGATATTGCCATTTTGGGTATTGTTTCATTTCCCCTGTGGTTTTAAGCATCCCGTTATTGCCTTCTGTATTATGACTGTACATCACTCAGCTGTGCCTCTTGATGTTAGTATTGGGATTTGTGTCAGTTAGGATCTCTCAAGACATTCCAGGTTTCTCTCTCTCCCCTACTTTTTGTCACGGTGCCTATTTAAGCACTTTTTGGAAAATAAAAATTTCAGCTGTTTGAGACCTTTCGGTGTATGTGTCCTTTTTTACGTAGAGTATCAGGGTTTATGGTATGTTGCACAGCTAGTTTATTTCTGAAAGTGCTTTATTCTTAGAATGCAAAACCGTAACTGAAAAAGTAAAATGATATGAAAACATGCGATGCAATATTTCATTCTCGAAAGTAAAAATGAACACTGACTAGCATAGCACAACCTAAACACTTTGACATTCTTAAATCACATGTTATGTCAAAAATTTATCTCCTATTTGAACACGTTTCGCAGCACGCTACCTCTGGGTTGTATTTTGTAACACATATATTAAAATATACACGAAGGCCTGCCATATTCGGGACAAGATTAAATGCAGCTAGACAAAAAAATGTATTAAAAAAGACGTGGCGAAGTTTGCTACTTTGGTATTCCGACAAGATGATTGTAGTTGCTGTTGCACGTTATGACTACACTGCATGTCTCAAAAAGGTGAGCTCGAGGCGAGCTCCACAGTACGGTTTCACAAGGCGAGCTCGTGAAACCGTACTGTGGAAAAATTTCCGAATTAACTGGCAATGCTACCGCAGACTTGTTTTTCATGCGTTAATTTCTGGCATTAAGTTCTCGCTGGACATGAGTGTCCTAGCCCATGGAAGAAGTTAGTCTCGGAGGCGTTGATCAAAACATTCCCATGTCTCGAATTGGGACCGCTGTCTCCACCAGCGTAGGGCCAACTCCCGAAAAGCAATGGGAAATTTTATTTTTGCCATGCACGACTTCCAAGGCACCCGGGGTGTCTTTGTGTAGCTCGAGTTCGCGTAAGAATTCGGCAACAGATTGGAGATCGTAACACGCTGAGTAGGTTGACACGTCGACCCCGAGTAGCAACAGGGGTTCATGAGTAGATACAGCCTCCAGCGTCTTCTCGTCGGAGCTCGGTTCCGGCTCTGTAACGTTCAGATGGCGGGCGACGCAATCGCAAATGGCCGAGGCGCACGGAATAAATTCTAGCTGTGCTCTCTACGTGTCGGCGGACGCCATCCCGACCTATTTCGGCTGCTGTGTGTCCTTCACCTTTTCCAATCGCAGGTTTATGGGCAGGATCACAGGGTCGTCTTCGGCGGCATTCGGTCGACGGTCATAGTCTGCACTTTACAAACAAGAACGCCGTGCCATGAAAGGGAACCCAACGCGAGCCTAGAGTGAAACGAGTAAAACTTGTTTTCTTTCCGTGCGACGTCAAGTGCCAAATCAAGTTGCGTTATTCACGTTGGGCGCCGGTATGGAGGGTTCGAAAGTAGCCTCAGCGTTTCGACCCTAGCCTTTACCTCAGGACGCAGAAAAACAAGAAGAACGGTTTAATGCCTTTGAAATATAATGCAACAGGGTTAGCAAAAAATAAAATGCTCAAAGAGTCAATATTACACAACACAGGCGTGGTGCTGCGCGCAACCGTCGCAAAGCCCACGCCTTCGCGTCTGGTTCGACGTTTTTGCCTGAGGCCCGTCCCTTGCGGCGTGCCGCGCCGCTCCTCCACCCTCTGTTGCTCCGACCGAACCTCCCCCCTCCCCCTCTCCTTCGTCCTTGTATGGACAGTGTTATACGCTTTTTTCTACACCTACGGGCACCGCATTTCGGCTAGTCAGCGCAATCATGGTGCAGACTACGCGATCGAGCTTCGCACCGAGGCGCATGAAGCCTAAAGCGTCCGCGTCATTCTTGTGAGGGGCCCGACACTGACTCCAGCGACCATAGAATGGGGTTGGTGCATTCCCAAAACTTCGATTTTAAACAGAAAGTAATTGCTTATAAAACAAGCAGCATTTCCTAATCAAAGCGACGCTACAGTATCACCAGAAAAAAATTCTCGCGCTGAGAAGCATTCTAGATCATTTTGGGCACTACTTGCTTGGTTGAGGATTTATATGCGCAACAAATGACAGCGATTGCCAGTGGCTTCGAATATTCAAGGTCCCTAGAAACCAAGTTGCAGGCTGGCTAATTAATTTAAGTGAATACCACATTCAAGTTCAGCACCACTAGGATGTTGACACAACAACGTAGACAAGATGTCACGACGACTATCCGCAGACGTGCCAGCCTCAGCATACTCTACAAAATTGGAATAACTTTTTTAAAAGACAACTCAGTTACACTCAGAGAACGGACCCTTCCTTCTTCCTTCTTATTTAAGGTTTCGAGAGGTGAGCCGCTGTTGACAGTCACGAACCCCACCGCTCAGCGAGTCATGGGAGAAAAGATTAAAACACTCGCTGATTGATGGGGTGGCTTCTGCCTTAAACCGACCACGAGAGGCTTCTACCTATCCTTCTTCCGGTTCGGGTTTCGGAAGTCTTAGCATACGTCCATGACGCAATAACATGGCACCTTGGCGAAAAAAAAACACAAAGAGCCCGAAAAGATCCATCTGCGCTAGTATGAAGAACGATACATCATCGTGGTGCTCCAATCGTAACAAATTCATTGTAGGGAAGCCTCGTCACCACACACCAAAAGTCCCACTCGTCACGCAGACAGCAGTGTTTTCCTTTTGAAGGAATTGGCGCGAAGATCATGGGACAACGTCCAACTACCCCGGGAAAAACGAGTGAATAATAGTGTTAAAGTTTTTTCAGGCGATGGTTTTTGACTTTTCGTTAAAATCCCAAAAGAGCGAATGGACGCTGACTGCCTCGTTCGTATTTTTTTCAGTCGCTTTGGAGTCCCTACAAAACTTCGCTCTCACCAAGAAAGAATATTTGAAAACGTACTTTTCGAGATGTGTGCAACTTGCTCGGTAATACGAAACCTTGAACACCAGCTTTTCATCCCCAATCAAACAGTTGTGCGGAAAGGTTTAACAGAACGCTTTTTTACTATCCTGAGCATTTATATCGATCAGTCCCAAACGAACTGTGCCATTCGCCTTCCTTTGTTCACAAGAACATACCGCTCAACGTGCATGATTCGTTTCGGTTCACCCAGCACCACCTCGTATTTAGCGGAGACGTGAAGCTGCCATTGCACTTTCTAATCCGTGCAAAAAACACGTCATTAATACGTCAAGTCAGAACGTTGCTCGTGCTGGGCGACACCAGCATCCCAGCTCAAGTATCTTCTGCGCTCAAGAAAGGACCGAAATTCAGCACCGAGCCAAAGATTCCAGCCCATGAGCTTCTTGCTCTTAATCGCCGGATGTCCAACAAGGCGGAGCAGGAAGACCGTGAACGATGTCTTCTTGATGGAGCTGACTGTCTTCTGCGAACTATGACCAGGAGTTCACACCGATGCAAGGAATCGACTGACAGTGTGGTGGCTTTCTTCAGGAAAAAGATCTCCGACTCTTACAGGCGGACAAAGAGGGCGGCTTCGTCGTCATGCCGTCTGAAATGTTCAAGGATTGTGCAGAAAAGGCCATCATGAAGAACTTTGCCCTGGCTAACGTCAAACCGCTAAAGGTAAAGCGTAATGCTGTTTCTTTGTGTAATAGCCTAGAGCTACAAAAACTGGCAAAAGTTGTCAATGATTCAAAAGATGTTACTTTAAAGGCATTTTTTAATGTAAAGACGCATAAGGACGGTTTTCCGTTCAGAAGTATCGTTAGCGAGAGAGGTACTTAGCAACAGCAGGTCAGCAAATATCTGCTAAAACACCTTAATGTACTTACTCTGGATGACCCCTTCGCGACCAGGAACTCGTTGGAAGTAATTGAAGAATTAAGAATTAACAGCTCTGTTGGCTACGCTTTCTCTATTGATGTAGAGGATTTGTTTTATTCAGTACCACATCAAGAAATGTACCGTTCTGTCATCGGGTGTATCGAAGCAAGTGGCGTAGTGGCTTTCCAGAATGCTTCTGGTATTCCGCTGGACAGCTTCATGGCATTACTGGAATTTTATCTAGGTAGCACGTTTGTGTCGTTCGATGACAAGCTGTTTATCCAGCGCAAGGGCATTTGTATTGGGTCATGCGTCGCTCCTGTGCTTTGTAACATATTTTTGTCCGCTGTTGATCGTGAGTTGAATCGTGTTTTAGACGCCGACAATGTTCTTAAGGTTTTTAGATACGTGGACGATTTTCTTGTACTTTTAAAAACTAACACCTCTGTGACGCACTTTGATACAGTACAAAGTATTCTGTCAGTTTTTGAACAACATGGGAAAGGTTTACTTTTTACTCATGAGCTCCCTGACAACAATCATTTGCAGTTTTTAGATATTAACATCACCATCAACGAGCGACGTGTGTGCTGGATGTATCGACCTCGCGCCCGGAAAGAGTTACTTCCTTTCGATTCAGCTCATTCGAAGACGGTTAAGAGAGCTATTGCAACTTCGTGCCTGGAGTCTGCACTGCTGAAGTCTTGTGACCACCAGGCGGATGCTAGTTTTAAATATCAGATTTCTAGACTGGAATTGGCTGGCTTCCCGTGCTCGGTCTTGGTTTCTGTGGCGGAGACCGCCCTACAAAAAATGAAGGGGTTGAAAAGAAAGGTCCCAACGAGGCAGAGAACAAAAAGACCAGAAGTTATTCCGTACATCCACAAGGTTGCCCACAATCTGAAGAAAGTGGCAAGCAAGTACGATGTTCCCGTTGTGTTTTCTGCCCCAAACAAGTTGGCTGGGTTGTGCTCCCGCATCTCTGATGAGAAGGCAAAAGCACCATGTGACAAGAAACACGTCACCCCTTACGTGGACTGCACAGTGGGTGTGGTCTATGAAATTCCACTGAGTTGTGGAAAGGTATACATCGGCCAGACGGGGCGGTGCATCAATGACCGAGCACGGGAGCACGCATTATCAGTAAAAAATAAATATGGCTCGCATTTGCCCATTCATTGCAACACGTGTGGCTGCGTTCCACGATTTCAGCAGATAAAGATTCTGGGTAGAAGCCGAGAGACGGTCGCTCGAGAGCTATTGGAAGCGTTCTTTATCAAAAAAAGTGGGACGGCCTGTGTCAGCGACACTTCTATTGTTCTTCATAGTAATGAGTTTCAGTTTTTGAATGATCGTGCACAAAATTAGTCAACTTTTATGAGGTGTTGCTTTGCCTGTCGTGTGTATATATATGCCTGCTTTTCCTGAGTAAAAACTAGTTGAAAGTTAGCGCTTGTCCTGTATACTTCTTGTCCTTGTCTTTTTTGCGCTATTTTCTTTTTTTAAATTAAAGCGCCATATTTACCAAGTGAAACTTGGCACACATGGCGCTTGTACACACTTGGACATGTCTACTAAGAATCATATTAACCTGCGAAAGCTGAAAACATTGTTTATGCCGGCGCATTTTGAAGATTTCGCTATAACACCATATCAGGGGATGTGAATTTTGTTACAGTAGGAAGAGGTGTACCGCAATAATATGACGACGTAGATGGAACTCGAGAAGCAGATTAGCCGAACAACGGGCACCTGGGAACGGTTATCATTTTGGACTGCGGGGGCATATCAGGCTTCCCATTACACTTCTAACTAGGCTTCCTCAATTACTTGACTGAGCAGTTACAGAATGGCTGGGAAAACGACTCCGGTTAGGACTGGAAAATCTGTCGACTAATCTAGTTTCTGATCTACGAAAGCAGCATTACATTCTGGCTGACGAAATATGAAATTAAATCACAAATAATTTTTGATATCCATGAAGCGCAGGGTAACAAAGGCGTGGTTTCTCGTTTCCGCCAGGTATGCGCGGCAGATGGAAAAACATTTTCAGAAAAACGATATAATTTTCTTACCTCAGAAGAATTTCAACGTCGGCGACACGACAGTGAGAAAAACAACAAGCGTGGGCAGGGTATCAGGCACATTTAAACTCAGACATTGTACTGAATATTTCGCGCCAAAAAGGAAAAAGTATATCCCGCATTTCAGCGTCTCGAATTTGCGTTGCACAGGGATTAAGACCAGTCTGATTGAGTAGGCTAGAAAATTTGTTATTCAGGCTCTTTGAGTGTTCGTGCTACGTTTTGTTCGTTAACATTTCTTGCTCTTTCTTGAGTGTTTGTATAACGACGTTTTATTTTACTTAAAAAAAAAGAGAAATGCATCTAACGTAATCTGGTAGTACTCTTAAACCTAGCCTATAAATGCACTCGAGGACTTCAAACCAGAGCCAATACAGTGAAACGCGTTTAGAACGAAGCCACGTACCGCGAATTATTGTCGATATCGAACTCACGGAGAATTTAAATTAAAGTACATGTAAAAATACTTTTTATGGCGAAGAAACTATTGGCTATATCGAACTTTTCGCCCCCGGGAAAGCTTCCAAAAACGCGCAAAGAATCATCTTCTAGCCTGTCCCTTCCCCCGCCCCCTCCCCCCAAAAGTAGAAAAGAAAGGAAATTCCAAAAGTTCAAGCAACGAACAAAATTGAGTGAAGGGACGCGTTTCAGAAAAAAAGAAAGCTAAAAAAAAAACTTTTTTTCGCACGCTCAAAAAAAAAAAAAACTCATCTTAAAGTGGTTGTTTTCGACAAGAAGCGATTGAGAAGGGGAGATAAGTTAAAATAAAACTCTGCACGCATGCAAACAAAAAAACAAAAAAACTCATTAGCGCTTTATTACGAGGCGGAAGCGAAATAGATGAGAAAGAAAGAAGCTGTTGCCTTATATCAAACAGATCGTGGAAGTTCGTTGTAAATGTTCTTTTGCTATATTGAAGTACTTGCCTAACAAACTGATCGTAGCGTTTCCGGCTCTCTGTTATGAACGGGTTTGTCGGTATTGTGCCAAATGCAATGCTATCGGCCTGGCATCTAAATTTTCTGTCATGGCCGAGATAGGAAGACCAGACCCAGTCGGAGTGAATTGAACAAGAAGAAGGGGCGTCTGTTCATTAGACACTCTTAATGTGTCCGCCGCTATCGGGGTGATGATGTCAGGGCGCTGACGACAAGGTAGCGTTTTTATCATGACATGACACTCTTCCTTCCTCAACAAAACAAAGTTTTGCAAATTAATCTTGGCTACTTTGCCTTCGCTCTGCAATCATCGGTTTGGTACTTGTGGGAGTTCGCCGGGTGCGGTTGCTTCGCCGCTGTGCCGGTGCTTCACCTTGATCCTTTCGGCGGTGGACGTCGCTTCTGAGGTGTTGCTTGGAGCCGTCAGGTTCCCATTCATGTCTGCAACTCCACGATATGAATTTGCTGGTGATGACCTGATGTCGCCGTCGGCTTGGCTATTGAAGTACGGTGATCCCTCGTTGAGGCGTTGAGGCTCTTGTGCTGGCGATTGGGCACGGTCGTACAGGACGATCGTACCGTCCGGGACCGCTGTAACGTGTTGACGTGGTGTAGAAGGTGGTCTTGGTGCTATGTACCATCGTTCCCGCAGGTTGTTAGCATGGGTGAATCGCACGTTGTCTTTTACTCTGGCGAGATACGTAGCGGGGCTGACGACTTGTTCGACAATTGCCTCCTGCCATGATTCGGACTTTCCTCGCGTTGTTTCTACGTAGGCATTCTCGTTGACGCAGAAGGAGCTCTGCCGGTCCTCATTGCTGGTTGAGTTGGTCGGCGCTCCTTTGTTGACGATCTCCCATGTCGCCTACAATGCATGGCTTGAGCCGCGGTGATTTTATGCGATGCACTCGCATTAAGAAAGAGCTCCACTAGAATTTTTGCTTTTTCTGAGTTTGGCATGCATCTGTACGACAAAGCGAAATTGTTAAGGCGCTGTTGTGTTGATCGCTTCACTACTGCTAAGTTGTCGCAGAGAACTTGCTTGAGCAACGCTGTTTTAGTGGTCCGCAAGAGTCTTTCAGCGGCTCCGTTTGATGCAGCGTGGTAGGGAGGTGTCCTTGTGTGCCTGATACCACGGTGTTGCAGGAAATCTTGAAACTCATCCGGGGTAAACTGTGGACCGTTGTCAGTTAGAAGTTTCGCCGGTTAGCCATAGGCTGCGAAGAGTTTGTCTAATTTCTGGGCTGTCTTTGCACGTGTCGTTTTACTCAAGCAAAAAACTTCATTCCACATGGAGTAAGCGTCAACCAATATGAGGAAGATAACTCCATCTTTGACTGCATCGTCCGCGTGATTGCGTTGCCACACTCTAGTTAAATAGGGCCACGGCTTCACTGGACCCAGAGTCTTCGCTGGAAGGACGCTTTCACAAATACGTCCATATAAATACCGATGAAATCTTTTGAGGCCGAAAATATTAACAAAAACTTCCTTCTCTCCTTGCCTATAGTTACGTTCGTTGCTTGTGAGAATGAGGGAGGCAAACGATATTGGGCTTCCACATCCGTACGGAATTTCATAAAAAATCACAGCGCCCAGACCATGTGCAGAAGAGTCACAGCTGCGTCAAAACATATAAGCGCATCGCTGTTGATGATTATTTACTTCGTGGCTTCGAAAGCCCTCCTGCACTGTTCTGACCAGCGCCATTTTGGCTCCCTCTTCAACAGTGAGTAAAGGTGCTCGGCCACCGTTGCGAACTTTCTCAAGAACGTTTCGTGGAAGCTCAAAAGTTTCAGATATGCTCTCAGTTCTGTGATGTGTTTTGGCTCGATCTTGTTCCGAAATGCCTTGATTTTTTTATGTCGGATAAATGCCCTCGGCCGAAACCTTGCGACCTGAGTAAACGACTGAGTAGCGAAAGAATTCACATTTTTCTTACTTGTCCGAGATTTTATAGTCTCTTGACCTTCTCAAAACTCATGTGACTATGTTGTAGCTGTCTTGCTTGCTACTGCCGGTGATGATAACATTGCCTAAGTAGCATCCTACTTTTAGTGATAACTTCCAGAACCTTGTCCATCAGTGCCGGGAAGATTGCGGGCACACTGGAGATTCGAAAGGCAAGCCTCTAATTTTCAAAGAGTCCCAAGTTCATGTTTGTCGTGAGCAGCGGCTTGGCTTCTTCACAGAGTGGGACCTGCTGGAAAACGGAGGACCAGTCCAAGACTCAAAATACCTTCTCACCAGCAAGCAAGGAGTAGAGGAGTTCCACCAGCGTAGCGGGTTGACGTCATTCTTTAGTACTTGGTTTATGGTCACTTAACTAGTCTCCCAGAGTCTTATTTTTCCTCTGCTCTTGGGAAGCAATACTACAGGGGTCGCATATTCACTGCGGGTCGCTCTTTTCACGATGCCTTCGTTTTCTAAGCTGTGTAGTTCTTTAGCAACGGCTTCGTTGGTTACGGATGGTATAGGCCTCACCTTGCAGTAGACTGGCGTGCTGGTCGCTTTTTACACGACCTTTTCCTCGTAGTTGCACACAACTCCATGTGTGCTACGGAAGACTTCTGGAAACTTCTCCTGTAGAGACTTGACTTTCTCGTCCTCTGTTACTGTACAGATGGTTTTTAATCAAGTTGCAACTTTTTTAACCAGTCTCTACCAAGTAGTGCGGGTATAGTTCTTTGATTTTCTTTTACCACGAAGAGAGGGGAGTTACGCTGCGTCCGCTATGCTTTACATTGACAGCCGCCTTTCTCAGTATTTTCAAAGGCTCTTCAGTGTATATTCTTAAAGAAACCTTTGTTGGTTAGCATTTGACTTTTGCAATGTTCGCCTTGTAGACACTGTCAGAAATCAGTTAACTACGGTTCCCTTGAACAACATCGTAGAGATCGTCTACCTTTCAGTGTTTACGGAAACCATGTACCCAGCTTTTCGCTTTCTGCACAGAACGCGACATGCTAAACTCGCGATGCTTCAAAGTCATCGTCTCACTTATCAACATTGTTTATTTGACGGCCATTCTTTTTTTGACACCTTGCTTCTAAATGCCCTGTCTTTGCGCACGTTGTCATTTCGCATTTCGATACCAGCATCGCTCAGGCGCGTGTCCTTTGCCACTGCGATAACAACCGCGTTTCTTTTTTGCTGCGCCTTCCTTCTTTGATCGTGACGAATGCGGTTTATCGCTTGCCTTGCCGCTGACAGCTTTAACTTGTGTCGGTTTCGCTTCTGTCGTACGCAGCTCGCTGGTCTGCCGCATTGCAAGTTTCTTTTCAAGGCCGATTTTGCATGCGCCTTCAAAAGTCAGGCTCTCTGTAGGAAGCAGTATTCTCTGTGTCTCTTGGTCACGTAAACATGCTACTATAGTCGGTTACAAGTCAAAAAGGTAGGAGAAGCTCCTCCCACACGCGTGATGCACCCGTTTCAAAACCTTCCGCAGTCGAAAGAATAGATCACTGGAAACGCCCCTTGTTCTGCTTCAATGGATAGATATTGTCTGGAGAGTTATGCCAACTTGTCTTCGATCCATACTTTTTAAGAAAGCGACCTTTGTAATCATCGGACAGGGAACCGAGCCCATGAAAGTAGCCTTTGTATCCATCGAAGGAGGAACCTAACCACCGAAATTCGTATTTATTTTCATCGGAGGGGGAAACTCTATTCTCCCTCTCCTGGCTGCTACAACACTAAGTCAAGGTTGAAAGAGAAGAAAATATTTACGGGAAGGCAAGACCCTCCTCGCGCGTTGGCCGCGACGTCACGGAAACGAAGGGACGCTATTGGATGTGGAGGTGGCGGAGGGATATATGAATCACTTTGAGGGGCATTTGCCGCTACCTTCTTGACCTGTAACTTACTATAGGCGGTCTCTCAAAGCTTCATTCAGAAATGCCTTGAACTCGCAATTGCGTGCAAGGTGCTTCAATTCGGTCATAAAATCCTTCACGCTTTCACCTTCTTGTTGTATTCGCCTGTTGAAGGTGCAGCGTTCGGCAATTACGGAATACTCCGTATTAAAGTGGTCCTCTAGCAACTTCCGAACTTCATCGAATGATTCGTCGGTGGGTTTCTGCAGACCTATAATTTTCTTGAGCTCCTCGGACGCCTGATTGCCCACCACGTTCAAGAACAACTTCAGCTTTTTCTCTGCGAGTACTTCTTTAATGTAAACAAAATTTTCAAACCCATCAAAGTACGACCTAATGTTGTCGCTTTTGGGTTGAACTCAGGCATGGTCCGTAGACGTTGCGGAGGATGAGACGTTCACATATTTTCGATTGAAACAGTGCACTTATTTGTTTCGTTAATCTCGCCCGCTCCGTCGTGTGAGTGACGCTTGGTGTTGGCTTCATCGGTAGTGCGCTGTTACTTGACTGGCCGTTGTGCCTAGATGCCTACGATGCCGCCGTAACATGCCATCTCGTCAGCAATTGTTCTATCGTTCTAAGACCAGACTCAGTCGGAATGAATGAAACAAGAGGAATTGGCGTTTTTTTAGTGGACATCTATTTATATAGCCGCCACTATCAGAGCGATGAACTCAGGGCGCTCACGTCATGGTAGCCTTTTTATTATGACATGACACTAATCGCGGGAGGAGCAGGGGCTGAGTTGGTTAAAAATCCCGTATTTATTTATTGCTCCTCTAATTATTTTTAACTTAGTGCACTATTTAAAATAATATGTTTAACACTTATTTGTTTGAATGCATTATGGTAAAGTATTTGAAAAATATATGACACATTTTATGCCATACTGGTTCTTGCTGTAGACGTTTTTGTTTTTTTGGTTAAGAACACAAATGTGATCACTTAACAGTTTATACTTTCTTTCTTCACGTAAAACAATATAAATATGCACCACGTCTGTTATAGCTTAGATGAAAAGTTACACAAATATTTGTAAATTTTCAACTCCTAGCGTAAATTTAATACGACTTTTCGGTAATTTTAGTTTTGAACTGGTTTTAAAAAATACTTTTAATCAACAATTTCAGTGCAATAAATGCTCAGCTCTCGAGGTATATTTCCGTCCCACACCCAAAACAGTTAGCGTGGGCCAGCATATTGCGTGTTGTGTGCATAACGTTAAGAAAACAACGAGTATAGGTTATACTTACTATGGAAACCTCGTCGAGGTTCGGACTTTCTTCATACACGGTAGGTCCAGTGACTTTGCAGTGGGTCAGTTTGTAGATATTGAATCCTAGGTGTGTCCGAATTATAATTCCGTCCACCTGAAATAACCTGCAATTAAAGAAGTTCGCGTTGTTGAAGAAGTATATCTACAGTCTTCGTTGTTAACACATACACGATGAAAAAGTGTTAAGCATTAAATATAAGACAAATAAAAAATATTATTGTTGGTACCAAAATTATGAATTTAAGCGAAGAATATGTGCGCAGTGCGTTTCAGTATAAGAAGGTAAGGACGCAGAAGTAGTTATGTTCATCCCTGGGAGGTAGATATATGAGATGTGCACATATTTGTAGAAGACACTGGCGCAGCGGTGCGACTTATAGTTGAGCCATATTTCATGCACGTCTGGTGTAGCCGCCGGCGTACATTACGTTAGCTTACACGAGCATAACACTACACAAAGAGGTCAGGCCCCAGTCGGCGCTCACGTGCCTTACACTAGCGATAAAAATCAAATTCATAACCCCTCGATTTGCTAGAAAACAGCAACGATCCTCTCAATCCAAGTAGGATGAGCTTGATCTACCAATGGGTAGGGCATCCTGCTAAAAAGACAACCGAAAAAGCGATCTCATGTTGAGTTGATCAGTTACTGAAACTGGTGCAGGTAGTTTTCCAACACACAAACGAAGGCACAGATGAAAAAGAACATGACTATGAATTACCGCCAAGGCCGTTATTTCGCGTAGGCACAATTGAGTCCAATATTCTAACCAGCCATGCGGGCCGAATCGCATGAGAACACAAACACAGGAACGCTGAACGCAGGTTGGCTTTTAAATATCAAAGTACGAAAACCTTTTTGTGTTTTCTGATATTGAGGAACGCGGTAGCGGGAAGACGATCTCGTGTTGGAATTTGTACTAGCAGATGGCACGTCCCGAAACAAAGTTATACTCCTTCACAGAGTAGGCGGCGCAGCCAATATACTACAAATGCGAACCATCGGTGTGGTGTTACTAAAACAAATATTCGAAGATTGCTGGTGACGCTGGGCTAATTCAAGATTAAATGCCTTAAAATGTTAGGCCGGGGTTTGCTGTCTTCGGAGGACCAGTCTGTCTCCTTGGTGTTGGCGGTTTCAGACGCCGCCACATCGGCTTCCTTCGATCGCCGCCTGCTGTTTACATACTGTTCTCTCACAACAGCCAATCTATCTCCCGAGCGTCGACGGTTTCACGCAAACACTGTCGTCGCTCCTCCCCGGTTTTACGTTGTAGCGTAAACTGTGCATACTGAGGAAATAAAATCGCGTGACTGCGCTCCATTGCCATCGTAAGGTGATTGAATGTCAACAGCGTCGCGATAATAAAAGCGTGTAAGGATACTTTTTCCCTTTAACTTAGGAAAGAAAGAGGTCGTAACGAGGGAACGACGCTGCGCTTATCTACTGACACTGCACGGTTGGGCTACCACGTTTCAATCACATGGCGCTGCTATAGGACTGAGTCGGCAAACCAACAGTGATTGAAACGGAGCTATGTGGCACCGCTGCCAGTTTTTCGGGAGGCCCAGAGACGCTTGCTCGATGAAGCAGTCGGACAACATTACTTCCACTGCAACTCTGACTAGAGTGTGGCTGTTCCAGAATGTGAAAAGCACTCCACCCGAAGCCGTTCTTTGGGAATGATTCGTGAAATAATACGGGAACTTCGACGAGACGGCCACAAATTGAAAAACAAATGTATTCTTGAGAAACAGGGTATGGCTGGCAAGGAGCTGGCCCACAACACAGCGCGGGAAGCGTTAAATCATTGTGAAAAACTGTTCGTCTTGAGGAACACTAAGGCTAAGAGGATGCAGTAAGGTTGCGAGGAAAGAACAGTGCAAAATGGTCGGGCTTCTCATTACGGAAGAGGAGGACCCGGACTCGCATGGCTACAACCGTTGAACCGCCGTTCGGTATCGAACGAAACGCACCGGGGCCACACTCTCCTAAATCAAACAAACATTCGTTGAAAAAAAAATCAATGCACTTGATGTATCCAAAAGACGCATGAGCTTTAAATTGCTCAACCATGGAAATTTCGGCCCGACTGAGTTGACGACTGTATAATTATTTCTGACCATTTCTTTTGGTATTGTAGCCTCACATTTTGTTTTCAATTGATTGAAAACTCGCGGAAAACAATAGATATTTATCTTTTTTGTGTAAATGCATTCCTGCTGATTGCTTTGCCATACATACAGCCATGCCTTTATTCATGATGCGTGTTACAAACAAGGACCCCTTGTGCGGCTCCAGAGAATACGACCCACGTCGTCTAGCAGTGAAACTGCCGATATAACGTATGACCCGTTTGAAGCTTTGCTCATGCACAAAAAAGAATGGAAGCACCGGCTAAAGGCATTCTGGAACACCGAACCAAATACCTATCCACTGGACCACTTCAATCTCAAGAAATAGGGATATTACGACAAATTCGTTCGGGTGGCGCATACGCAATGTACCACTCAAAGGTTTGAGACCATCAAGAAAAGAAAGCTAAACCCTGTCTACGAAAAGAAAGCTAAACCCTGTCGATTCCCCGCTATGTTTAGCGGGGAATTTAACTTTGAAAAAGTCCCTGATCTACAAGAAAGCAAACGCGCGCGTTGGTTTATGAGACGTCATAGGCCTATCAAACAATTCCCCCTTAAATTTAGCGGGACACTTTGATTGCTGTCGAGGTCATATGCCTTCAATTTTTCCTCTAAATTTACCCGAAACTGAATGGGGAGTGTTGAATTATGGGACGTCACAGACCTGCACTACAATTCAGTTTCTCCGCTAAACTTAGTGGGGAATCAAATAGTCGTATAGGATTTTTAAGTCTAATAAATATACGCGCGCGGTGACGCTGACGCCTACGTCGCTGCACGCGGGAACGGTCGCCCAAGAACGGGGCTCAGAAATGTATTCTGGTTCATGTAATTCTCCGAACCTCCCACACCGATCATTGTAATGATAAAAGGTTTATATGACGACTGCAGGCGCTGAGGTTTTGGTGCGAACAGGTTTTATCAGCCCGCATCAGGCATGATGAAGTGGTTGTTGATGAGGATGAAGACGATCCTAATGTTGAAACAAACAATCTACTAAAATGTATTTTTCAGGTGCATGTTGTTCAAATTTGTGTGAATTTCGTTTGTGTAGAATATATTTATTTTATTGCACGTGTCACTAAATATAAATTCAATCCCCACATTTGATAATCGTACTACGATGGTATCGTTTCTATAATCCCGTGATATATTCTGTACAGAAAATTACTAATGTGTAGAACAGAACTGAAAATTTTAATCTTGAGCTGATCAGTTTTGCATCGGCTCAATTTGAAGATTTGGTATTTTGAAAGAAGTACAACGCATTCGTTTTGATTCTTTGTCTACTTTCAATATCCCGAAATACTTATTTTTAGTTGTCTCAGCACCATATACTTTATTCGAAAAATAACGAATTTATTCAACATATAGCACTCAAAAGCAAGGAACATGCCTCAGTTGGTCCAGCATTGTATTGTAGAGTTTTCCGGATTTTGGTGAATAGAGATCGATTCCCAGAAGAAGTCGTCCTAAGGAACTCGGCGTTTGGTGCTTTTCTTGCTCCTTTCGGATTGTCTGTAATAAAAGTGAGACGAAAATGTGTTTTCACCATTAGTTTTATAAATATTGGTAGCACAGAATGCATAGTGAGTGCATCATACACAAGTTATGATTTGTTCTGCTTGGTTACGGATTGCGTCGGAGGGTTTCGAGTATGTGGCAGGCAGGACACATTCGTGTAGTTCCTAGTTGTATACGAATTATGTAGGCAAGTTTAATTTTATTTCGGGCCCCTGACGCCGTGGTCTGACGTGAGCTTTTACGCCACGTCGTTTGGAAGCCAGGTGCGCCGCCAAACCGGCTATCTGAAATGAATAGCGGGCCGCTGGTGCTCGCGGGGGCAGGAGAAAGCGGACGGGACATGGCCGCTCTTCTTTCATATCGGCGCGTGCACACCTCCAAGAAACAGACAGCTGCGTCCATTAAACACTCTCATCTCATAAGCTAAATTGTATAGGTTCGGTACCGGGCATGACTCTTCCATCTAAGCGCACGTGCTAGCGACAGAAAACACAACCTGGATAAAGCGCGGTCCAAACCGATACGCACACCGGATTCGAGTACCGGAACACGTATAGTTGTCCGCTTCCAATACTAACGTTACCGCTCGGCTTTTTTTTTTGTGTGTGTGTGTGCTCAGTTTCCAGTTTTTGGAGTTTAACTGTTTCAACTTTTACGTGTACCCGTATTTTGACGTAGGTGTCCGTTTTGGGACGTAGACGCCCCTATTGAGGGAGTGGCCAAGCGTGGAACGCGCTCCCTCCACTGCGCTGATTTCATGCTCTTTGCGAGCTCGACAAATGAACCCTGTCCCTGACGCCGGCACGCCGGTGTTGCCGAGCAGCCGAGCCAGACGAGTTGGGGGTAGGCAGGGTCCGCTGCTGTCGGCTTCTCTAGTGATTTTTCTGCGCAGGGTCACTTGTCTCTGGTCGCAAATGTGTCTGGTATTCGGATTCGTGCGCGGTAGTTTTTGGTGTGACGACGTGAGAATTCGCCTGTTCAGCCGACGACTGTTCATTGTCCCTAAGCTTGATCGAGCCGAGCCCGTAGACCGTCGAGACCGAAGGAAGGTTTGTTGGCAGCCACGTTTTTGTTCGTCAAACTGCGTAGCAAACTGGTGGAGGTCAGAGCTCCCCCGTCATGCTTTCGCGTGGCGGCATGGACATGCTGTGCTTACCACATGCTCAACAGACGCCTCCACGGCGCTCACTTATCGGGCTCCGTCTACTCCTAATGTTATTAAACAAGAGGCACCCATTAAAACGTCGCCCTGAAATACGTGTTTATTCAGCCGTAAGATATGGCGTTCATGCCAAATATTGTAGTTTCCGATCAGCCGCGTGTTAAACAATGTAAGCAATATGATTGCCTCGTTCTGCCATTGTCGTAAATTAAGTCTTCTTGGGACAAATTTACAACCGTGTTCTGGCGTCATCCTTTTAGTTTCAAGGACAGGAAGTAGAAACGTTTTCGTCCAACTTCTCTGTTCTGTGCCAAGATGTCGTTCCGCTGAATCGGTGCCGAGCTTGGCGCCTGTAACCGATTGCCATTGCCGCATATCACCACGTCACGTAAGAGACGACGCGCTATTTCCTCGACAGCGGAGGTACTTGAAGCGGTCGAATCACACGCGTGGCAGCGAAGTAGCTCCGCCAGCCTCCGCCACGCCACATATCCTCCGTACGCTGAAGACGCCCTTGTATTCCGCATAGCCGTCGAAACCAAGACGTAATTTTATTTTTTTGTACACGTTCGTAAAACTTTTTTATACGCTTTCCGGTAATCGAATATTGAATACGTGTTGCTTTGAACCGCGTTTAAAAGATACGTGGCCACCAGGCGTGATCTCAAAATTGCAAGGTGAAAGACACTGAGCAGAGAAGGGAACGTGTCCAAGTGCGTCACACGACAGAGCCAGCAGACGAGGTGGATGCAACCTGAATGCTGGTCCATGAAGAGAACCCCATCAGGAAGGTTCTCGATCCCAGCTGATGGACTTGTTAATATAGGCCTCGAATATTATTTATAAATATAAGACTCTACACGAAACGTAGTCTCTATAAGATATTTTTCGATATTATATTTTGTTTGCACCAATATTCAACTACTCTTAGTATTGATGAATTTAATCGATTTATGAATGCAGACTACTGGTGCAAACTGTATGTTGCTCTCGAGTCAAAAAAGTAGGCGCACGTGTTCTTCCGCATCATAAGCGCCCATCAAAGCAGTGCGGCCAAAATCATCACTCACTAATTATTACAGACAGCTGTCCACGTGTTGAAGGACGAAAATATATCGGCAGTTGAACCTGCACACTTGGCTTTCTTTGATCCTGATACAGCGGCGTACACATACCGTGGATGACCTACCTTCATCAGAACGAATACGTTCTCGAGTAAGGATATCTTTGGAATAAGGGTATCCTTCAGCGGGAGCTTAGTTATACCAAAATGATGGACTCCTTCATCCCAGAGTTTTTTAAACTCGCCCTGTCCACTTGGCGTCTTGAGATCCGTATTGGCTTTATCCGCTTCTCTGAAATAAATAGATCGATGATTACCTGACGAACCAGCTAAGTCATCTCTGAATTGTAACAATTGTTTTACATTAAACGGAGTCCCCAGCCCCAAAATGTTTTCCATCCGTCTGTCCGTGCATTTCGAGCCAAGTTAAGCGGATAAATTAACCTCACGTGGCCTGAACAATTGTTTCCTTGCAAGATATAACGAGGAAATTGATGTCACGTGACCTAAGAACCAATTCAGTTTTTCCATTAAAGGGCCACTGACAGGGTATTTATGCTCGCCAAGGTTTTTATTCATACATAACATATAAGAGCCCAACTACACAGAAAACAAATAGCGGTTCGAAATTCGTTTTCTTTCCGCCCGAAAACTACTGATCGAAAACAGGCCGGTTTGAGTCACGCTCACTCTCTTCTCCGCTGGTCACGAGCCGTTTTCTATGGTTTAGACACAACCACCAAATGTAATCAAAGTCGTGGGTAATTGAAGGAACACACACTATGTTAAAAATGGAAAATCAATATGATACCCATTTTTGTGGCTTCTAAAAAGCTGCAAATGCGATGATTGGAGAAAACAGAAAGCTGCACAGCCACGTCACTTCCGCCAACTCTCTCCACCTTATATTGCATCGTTCCACCACAGTCCAGCTTTGGTTTCGGTTTCGAGCAGTTGCGTTTTTTTCTTTATTAAAAATATATGTGAAACTGTACCAAAATATTGACTGGGTACTCTCCTGACATCATAATACATCTACCTGGCAAAGAATTAAAAATACATTTTGGAGGATGTCTGTGTCCCTTTAAGTTTACGTGGAAAATTGACGTCGCATGACGGGATGTCACGTGACCTTTGCGACACTTCTTTTTCGCACTCAATTTTGAGGAGATGTATACTTCACGTGACAACCAATACTTTTCGCCCTCTCAATCCTCAACTTTTACCATTCTTCCACGCTACCCTTCCTCCCCTCCCTCGTCCTCTACCGCCTTGGTCTTGTGCAGACTTGTAAGGTGCTCATTTAAAGTAATAACATTACAATTCATTGATTAAGTTTTAATGTCATTGTGTATTCATTCGGTTACATTTATTATAAAAAAATCTTAAGAGTAATTTCAGTACCTTTGAGAGCAATAAATTACTTGTATCCATTACCATTTCTAATGGTATCCTTCGTTTCCATAGGTTTCAACTAAGAAATTCACAAAGCATATGTCATCGACAGAAAAATGGTTTACCTATATTTTTTTTTTGGATTGAGAAAATAAGTAATTTGTAATTCTATGATTCTAATCCAAATTTAGACAGTGGAAAGGCTCTGTTTTCAAAAGGGTAGAAAAATCTTTCGTTGCGAAGATGTGAAGTAATCGGAAAAGTAACGGTTTTCTTTCCAAGTCACGGTCAATTACTTTTCATCTCAAGTAATCAAGCAGTCTAATTGAATACTGTTAACCAGAAATAACTTTAATTGGGTTCGATTACGTTTTTGAGTAACGGGTAAAGCACTTGTCCTGAGCAAACTACATAAGTTTCCCGCTACATTTAGCAAGGAAATATACGTCGCGTGACACAGCGATTTCGCCTCCCCATTCCTCTCTCCTTCTTTCCCTATCGCTCCTTCACCCAATTCCTCTCCTCAACCGCCTAGTGTGCCGCGCCCCTGCCCGTCTGCCTGCCTCCCCTTTCCCCACGTATGCCTCCCCTCTCTGTGCCCTCTATCTAGTCACATGACATACAAATACAGTTTTCCCCACATTTAAAAAAAAAAGCTTCTTCATTTTCAAAACTACTCTGAAATGGCTTCCAAACAATGGAAACGATCAGTTCTAAAAACGGCATTTCCAACATTATATAGGACGTCGAAGGTAAAAATCACTTCCAAGTTTTATATCTTTTAAGATGTTTTAAAAATGAAAACAAATTCGGCTTACAAACATTGGCACCTGGGCTCATGTCCGGGATCCGCATCACCAAATCTTCTCCACCAACAAAAAAGCGAAATGATGGGGAGTTGCCGGCTCGTCGTCAGCTTCTCGTGCCCCCTGTCTCGTTGCTCTTCGAAAAACAGCGCTGGCTTGTTCGACTCCGTACTATCATGAGGCGCCATTAACTCTAACACGGCAGCCGTGGCCGTTCCGCACCCAACGCGCCACATAGCAGGCACACTCTAAATTGTGGCGCATACCTCGCCGACCCTTTGCGGCCGAATTACTCTTCCAGGTTGCGGTCACACCCTCTCCCTGTCATCTGCTTGGCACAAAGTAGGCGAGCCACAGCACTTGCCAGTGTTTTCTTCAGCGGATTTTTTGGGTGGCGTTTTCGGTACGATGATTCCCTGACTCACGGAAACGAGTCAGCCAAACCACCAACGAAGAAAGCATAGCGATCATACCGAGATAAGCATAATCATTGCCAATGATCGTATACATATCTCGCTATATGCATGTTGCTCTCGGCCAGGGGGCACGAAGGCGTTCGTACGACGCGAACATATGATGACTTCACTGAGCATAAGGCGGCACGCAGCGCTCGATTATGCACAAGTCACGATCATTTAGAAGCGTATGTCAGCATCAGTTCACGCGTGCAAAAGAGAGCATCAGAAATAGTAACATATAAAGTTTAAAGTTCAGAAATCTTAAGTGCAGCTTCCACTTTCGATGTCTCGACAAAGCGCTAGGTACGGTCTTAATATAGCTACTAGGTTCTCGTTAATTTCTTACACACATTTATATCCACCAATAAAAACGTCGTCTTTAAGAGTGGAACGCGATAGATCAACATAAAAACCCTCGCTCATTCCCCAGCAGTGCAAGCCTGGCTGCGTGGCCGATTCCACTTCGGACCGCACTAGCGAACGGACGTGCGCATCATGAGCTCCGTAGGAGCGTTAATAGCGGCAGCGTTTGGTCGTGGCATTGCGCCACTACTTTTTCAGTGAACCCTGAGGACGACAAGAGGATTATGCAGAACCTGCCGAACGGCTACCTTTCCACCAACTGTGCTTCTTTTTTATTGTGACGTGAAGGGTCGGCCATACCGGATTCTATAGTTCCGCACGAGCTGCAGCTGAAGGAACTACTGTCGGCGGACCACACCATAAGAACCACGTCTGTATATTGCGGCTGACTTGGGTTGCAGCAAAACAAAGGTTAGTTGAGGCTTAAGAGCTCCGTGAAAGGGGGGCGGGGTACTGTCTCGTCCTTGACCCCGCTGACGTGGCAAACAAGATCAAGTTTCACTTGGTGCCTTATGACGTGCCAAGCAGTCAGGTGAAGAAGGAGGTGGAACGGTACGGCATTGTCACCGACGAAACCAGGGACCTTTTCCGAAAGATAGCTCCTAAGATGGCCGAGTCGAACACCAGGACGGTAGCCTGAAAGTCGAGACGGCTACCCCGTCGACCGTCTTTTGCACGAAATACAACTGGAGGTGTCCAAGGTACTGCTCGCTTTTGATGCAGGCAAACAGCCACATATGTCGCGACTGCGGCGTTTTAAATGCACTGACTGTCATCGGTAGGGTCCCGTCTCAGAAAACTAGGTTAAAACCTACGCGTACATCGCCTGTTGCCGCAAGTTGGAGGGCAATTCCGACTACGTCATGGACGACGCTGAAGCAGAGGAGGTCGTCTGAGGGCCATCGGATGTCACAGTGTAATTGACGGCGCCTAGTGGTACGTCCACAACCCATGAATACCGCAACCCTGACGCAGCGTCCTCAATGTACAATCAGCACGGAATGAAACCCGAACGTTGGAACGCGTGGCCATCGAGACAGGCTGCTCCACCTGGAGGGCCCTTGAGAACTAATGAAAATACGCCGGGGTTCGAGGGTGCGGGTCCTACTAAGATGTGCTCGACCTTCGCGCGGCGCGTCTGGGACTTTCGGGTTTCGCCGGTGGCGCGCTGTAAGCCTCGTCACTCGGGATGCTTTTGTGTCGCCGCACTATCGCCCGGTCGACACCGGGCGGCCACTTAAGCTATAGCTCTCTGCGAAAAGCCCTGCTCAGACGGGGTGATAAATTTATTCTGCTCCGGAGTTGATAAGCCAGACATATCGGGGATTACCAAAGAAAGTGTCAGTGAGCAATTCCTCGCTTTGTATAAGAATTGTCTGATAACCTCGCACGAAAACATGCGCATTGCTTATAAAAACCGAGGCATCCGCGTCGGTCTCTTGCAGCATCTTTTTTTTAAATAAGGAGTGTGGTTGTGCCAATCAACGAATTTTATTTTGCGTCTATTACGTTTCACTATTTCTCAGAAACTGCGTGTGCCACATTGTTCACCGCAGCCTCCGCATGGTTCCGGTGACACGCCATCAACCACTACGGGTCTTCTGTGGACAAAATGCTCCAACTTTCATTACACCAATGCCATACACAAAGCGATAAATAATGACAGCGCTAAAGAGATATCGCTTGGCATCCAATACACAAAGAGATAATTAATGGGTGCGCTAGACAGATCGGACCAGAATCTGCACAAAGTGACGTATTGTTCAAGGCTCAAGTCACTACAATTAAGAAAAATGTTTGCTGGATGCTCGAGTTAGGAGACCTGCATCATGGCATTCGCAGCGAGGCATACGAGCCTGAAGAACAATACAGGTTAATGGGCGAGCTCTGGGCGTGGATGTATGGACGTGCTCATATATTATGTACTAAATATTTGTAGTAGCAGCCTTGAGTTGGGTGTCAGCACACGCCATGTGTCCCAACCTGTTCTTCTGCTTCGTTATGTCGCGCTGTTTTGCTATAAGTACTTCTGACTATAAAATTACGATACGTATTACACACAATAAAAACTGCGCACGCCAAGAGGAGAAAACACTATCGGCGTGCTCAGCAGGCGTGCACGCAAGCAGCTTGCTGCTGCTCCTAGCATCGACCTTCTCGCGCCGCGCGCAAGCCGCAGGTGTCGACCGGGCGACAGTACGGCGACAAAATGTACCACGAGTGACGACGCGTACAGCGCGCCACCGGTGAAACATGGAAGTTCCAGACGCGCCACTCAAGGGTCGAAAACGTCTTAGTAGGAGCCGCAGCCTTGCACCCTGGCGCATTTTCATTAGATTCTCAGGGGCCGTCCAGGTGGAGCAGCCTGTGTCGATGGCCGCGCGTTCCGGCGTTCGGGTTTCATTCCGTGCTGACTGTACTTCCCCGTTACGAAGGCATAAGAGCAGGGCACGGCACGCGACGACACCAATGGGCACCTTCCCGATAGGCCTTTTCATTCTGAAGGCTGTTCAACGGCAACCAAATACAGCCATCGCAGCGAGAGCCCCATCGAGGCGGAAGCAGAGGAGCACCAGGACTCCAACATGGATACCATCAGTACCATCAAGTAGCAAAGAGAACCTGCGACAGCTCAAGCTGGAACCGTCGGAACCGCCCCTCAAAGGGGAGGAAGGGGGGGGGGGGCTATGCATGGTTTAAAGAAGAGTAGGTAAGTGGTCAAGCATCCTGTCCTACCGGGCGATCATTGCAGGAAAAACTCGCTTTCAGTATTTGCGGTTTCTCGGGTTTTATCCGTCTCCACCTCTTGTCTTTGTTTACCAAGGCATTCTTATAGCTCGTACGGGTTTTTCCATTCCGTCCCCACCCTGTCCTCCCTCTAGCCTCCCTTTTCACCCGTTCATGTGACATCAAACAACCATTACGTGGGCACTTTAGATGTGCCTGAAACATGTGCCAAGCGACGCCAACGTCAGGTAAGCCACTTGTTTGTTGAGAAAGCCGCGGACATAGCGGTGGTTCAGGAAACAAAGATAGAAGCGTGCACCTAACAAAAAACATGGTACGGCTTTGCGGAGCAAAGTATGACGTTTGTGTCAGCAACGCTATCAGCACATCATGGGGCGGGGGGGGGGGGGGGAGGGGGGAAGTTCTTTTACTTTTGAAGAAATTTATCAAGAACGTTAAACAAGTCATTTGTTGCGAATCGGTGCGTTTAGTATTGTGTAATTTTCTCATTACTGCTCAAAGGTTCCGCGTGCTGTGCGGCCATGAACCTACAAAAGCGGATGTACGTTTTATTTTTGTCGAACACGAACACGTGTAAATGTACGTTCAGACTGATAGAATACTTATTTTGTTAGGGGCTTGCATTGTGTATGTCCAGCTATGAATATAGCGAATATCGTACGTCATAAAGACGCGAGCGCTGAGTTTTTGAACGACATCGTCGATCGGTGCGATTTAGAAGATGTTTCCCACAGCGCATCTAGTGGAATAGGTGTACGCTAAATGCGTTTCCAGTCCACAAGGCATGCACGTCTGGATAGACCATGGGTTTTCTTCAATCTTATCAGCAAGTGCAAACTGTATTCAGTTGATCACGTGTCGTTTAATGATCATTATTTTGTTTCCTTTTTTGATTTGTTCCTCAGAAAAAAAACGCCTAAGAAATTTGTGTGGGACTTGTGGAAGATTACTTCAAAGCTGCTAGTGACTGATTTGTTTATAAAAGTGGTCTGTAGAAATCTTGAAGATTTGGCTGATGCGAGAGGGGAAGGTTGTTGAGTGAAGTTTCAGCTGTTCAAGCATTAAATTAAAATTACCGTTACTGAGCGCTTTTTTATTTTAAACACGAAGAAAAGAAAGAAGTATGCGAGTTGTATGGTTAGCTTCGGAAGCTAACAATGTAAAAATGCTAATCGCTTGGTATTTTGTTTTATATCATGAACGTGAGAAACGTCTAGAATTTTTGGATACCGAGCAATATAAAGGGCTTCGGTGCGAGCGCGGTGAAATCGTTTATACCTCGGGTTGATATCCCAAAAAAGGATGATTGGAGTGGAGAAGAAATACGCGAGAAAAAATTTAGTAAGCGATATTTGGAGTTATGGAGTTCTGACGAGTCATAGAAAAACCCTCGACAGAGATTTAGCGGAATAATATAATGATTGAAAACCGTCAATGTTACGAATACGCTATTGAGGTAATGTGAACTGTAAGGATGTCTTCAGTTATCGCATGCCCAAAAAATATGGGTTTCGATGTCTTTAATTTACGTTCAAGACAAAGCTAGCAGACGATTTAAAATAAGAGATAAGGGAACCCATAATGCTCTGAGAAATGTAGGAAATAGCGAACACCAATGACAATTTGAAACCCGGAAAATCCCCGGTCTCAATGGGTTAGGTGCAGAACTTTTAAAAGCGTTTAAAATCATCTTGCCCAATTTTCGCATTACGCGTTTTGTGGGGCGTACAAAAGTCATACCGCCCTCCTCGTCTGTGTTTGTCCAGACACCCCGAATTTTCCCAAAAAATAAAGAACCCTTACAACTCCGCTTTGTCAAGAATTATAGCCCTATAACCTCGACCAAAGTAGATTCTACAATTTACATGAAGCCATCAGCAGGAAGGTTGCAAAGTGGTAGAAGCAGCATAGTTGGCCCGCAGCCGGCATGTGGTGTAAGAAGAAGTATAGCTACAAACGTTCATGTAGAGCGCAGTACATTCGAGCGTAGTGACACTATGGATCCACAATTTGCAATCCCTTGTGAAAAAACAACAAAAAAAACATTTGAAATTTAAACGGGTGGCAAACTGGTCGACCCGTTTGAATCAAACCGGTGGCAAACTTGTCGATTCGTTTGGATCAAACGTGATTATGGGATACGGGTACTTGTTTGAAACTATACCTGTTTGATACGGATGCCAGTTTAATACGGATGCCCGTTTGATACGGGTGCCCGTTTGATATGGGTGCCCGTTCGACCGGACAGGTGACCGGACATTATGACGCGCCATTCAGATAGGCAAATTATTAGCTAGTCCTAAATGGGTATCGTCTGGAAGGTTGGTTATCTTAAACTTGTTTAAGACGTCCCGATTCTCATAAGCCTTAATCTAACATGGAGGAAACAAGTAGAAAAAATGTGCTCGCACAGGCGCTTGCAAATGGGCAGGAAAAGAGACACAAACTATTGTTTTCATTTCTCCAAGAAGTTTATTACAAATTATTCTATAGAATCGTACAAACGTGCAAGCGATCTGTAAAATGTGAAGAAGCACTCTGAGCTTCTATACGACTGTGAAGATTGCAAAGCAAAAGAAAACCGAGGAAATTCTAGGCTATAATGGTCGACGTTTGAGGAAATTATTCTCCCGGTTTCCGCGAGAATAGACACTGCAGAAATATGTAGATAATCCAGAAGAGTACGCGTGGAAGAAGGGTCAATCGTGTCGAACAAGTAGGTTACAGTGCACTTACGATAATACTAGCGGACTCGTAAGATGTAATCGAAGATATATGTCGACCCGGTCAAAGCGGGACAACCACACAAATACAAAAACAAGAAACGCTCCTTGAAGTTTCAACACGATGCGGCGCACAAGCTGTCATTTGCCGAACCCAACCAAACCGCAAGAATTCCTCAGTTTTTTTAATAATCGCCTGTTGCCGATATACGCGGAGGACTTTTCGAACACTGATCAAGTTTAGGGCGCCTCGAATACGTTGCCGAGAGACATCCTAATAAGACCGCAGGGTAAGGCGGCAGATTGATGCAGGTAGGACGAACGAATGCTTATCAGCGTGTAGCACGCGCCGCTGATGTTGCCCTCCTCTCCCTAGGGTTACTTGACAGGGAGGACAGAGAGAAGGGAGAAAGCTCGGTCAAGGTACAGGACACGGAGACACCCCCACATCCTCTCCTGAAGCATTCCAGCATTACATGTAGCCTCGGAAAGCAGGCGAATCGCGCGCCTTTCAGCACGCTCAAATGTTGTGAATGGCGCTGCCCAGAAGATCGGTTTGCTCCCGAGCGAAGAAAGCACTCAACGCGAGCTCATAGTTTGACCGCTGCAACGGCGGGCGTATTCTCGCAATGATCTATGTTCTTGCAGCCACGTGTTCGTGCACAACCTTTGCTGTGTCTTGACTGGAGGTGAAACAAAGTCTAGAAGGGCATTCTTTCACGCGGCTGCGTCTTTTGGGAGAGAGATTCGAGCTGAATAAGTAAACTGAGGCAACAAAGAATGCCAAAATTTTAAAGTTCTGTCAAAAATATAGGCTCGCCACCGTCGCGCGTTTACGTTAAAAAAATAAAAAAATCGCTCATTGCAGTTTTAGTATAAGTCAACATCAGTGCAATCAAAATATAAATATAATCACTTTCATTACGCGGACGATTTGAAATCGATGAACCGTCGCTCCCGGCCTTCCGGAAACATAGGCTGCCACAGCTGAACCAGGCGTGCCCATGCCGCCGATCTGTACGTTCAATATTAAACGGGCTCCGGAGAGCCGTTTCAATAAACCGATAAAGTTTGCGGGTCACCGGTAACCCGTCTGTGCAACATTGTCACCGGTTTTAGCGAACGTGCGACAACCTTGCCGAAACGAGGAGCCCATTTGCCCAGACGAGTGACCCACTTGCCAAGGGAGTGACCTGTTTTCCGTAATAGGTGACCGTAATGGCTCATTCGGGGGCCCCTTTGAGCCATACGGGCGACTCCTTTCATAAACTGGTGACCGGTATGGCTAAACTTTTACCGGTAATAACCCGTTTACTTTCAAATATGCGCCAAATGGTTTGTTTCATTGGGGATGCTGCAGGTACATCTAGAGAAGGCATTGACTATCTGTCACAGGAAATTATTTCTTTTATCTTAGAACATGTGAGTGTGGGATCGATGTTGTATGATGGTTTTCGGATGGTGTACCGAAACGGCGCCATCCGGCCTTGTTGTAAACAAATGTGTAAGTGATTGTATCTGCCTTTTCTCTTCACTGAAACAGAGCTGTCTACTTCCCACTTTACGTTTTGCATTTTTCTTTAGCCGTTTTGTGTAAACATTAGTCATAACTTTTATAAGAGTGGTTACGTTGCAAGCCACAGATGTACAAATCTTCTCCTCGTTGTACGAGATGGCTTCTTTTAGTCCAAATCAAAACAGTGTTAAGGCCGTAAAACTCACAGACAGTTTATCTGAAAACACTAGTTTTGTGTTCTGGGATAAATGTTTCTGTTTTTGGCACGTTGAGTGGCCTTCCGTGCCTACAGTCTTTTTCTAGCAGATCACTTGAGATAACTCGCCGTCCCGTTACATAGGAGTTCCTTTGGAACATTGCAGCGACAATGATGAATATTAGCGCAAGGAGACAGAAGCCCTGTGCGTAAAGGCGACGAGGTGTGTGCGTGTGTGTGTGTGTTTGGGTGGGGTGGGGGGAGTGGGGGACTACTGCTTTGTCAATAGTCTCTCGTGCATCAATTTATAAGGTATTTGTAGCATCAAAGGAGTGGTACGTGCTACAGATTTTGCATTCTTTGTGTGTCAACATTATATGCATACATCGTGTTTTTGCTGCTTTTCTTCAGGGTTTGGTGTTGGAAGGAACGAGCTGATCAAACATTTTCCTTCGGGTAAGAGCCGGTGTTCTAGGCCTCTTTTTTTGTTCGTGAACAGCCAGTTGGTGAAGAGATTCATCTTCTTTCGGAATCAGAAAGACCCGTCTTTGCGTTCTGTTGTTCAGGTAAAGTGGCGTAACGCGCTGCCAAAATGTATCGTGTCAACGAGTGAAGACATATGGGCCAGTCAGCGTGAAGGTCTGAAAAAAATTGTTTGTTCATACAATATTTATCAACCCGTTTGTTTCCGAAGTGCCTGTGTGGCGTGACAGGTACGCGGTTGACGAAAGACCGATTGATCTGCTTTTCCAACGCCTTTGTATCGTTTCGTGTTTAGTGTAAGACCAGGGCAAGATGCTCTGAAGCGAGGCAAAATAATGGTAGTTTCCGCCGGAATAAAAAACTTTTTTTTGTTTTTGTTTTCGTTTACGTTGTGAAATGCTGCCTGTTAAAACAGGGTAAAGAAAAAAAGGCTTGCAAGTTGCAAGGTCCCACACCTGCTTACTGTGCAAGGGGTCATGAACAATTTAACATGTGTTCTCAGTTTTTTATTTTCTCTTTTCTCAGGATTTTCAACTATTTTGTTTAACCTGCTCGCTTGCACTTTTTTCTTCTTACATGTAGTCCTGCATTCTTAGGACCCGGTGTTTGTTTGTGTGCGGGATGTCCTTCAGGGGACCTTCAAAGATGACGTCCCATTAACGCCCCATCGAATCCGTTTTTTATCTGTAGAATGGGACTGCAACGTGCTTTATGATATGATTATGCTACTTGATTTAAATAGTCTATGGCGGTGCCGCATAATCCCTCGCCATGCGAATAATGATGTAAGCGCGGTGCACAAGTCTTTTACTGAAAGCACGTGTTTCCTAAAGTAAGTACTGATGGTCCCGCAACCCCCCCCCCTGTCCCCTTTAATGGTTGCCACTTCTTGAAGTACTCGCCACTTTCAGAGACATTTAGGATGTTCGGCGTCATCAAACACTGCTTATGTCGTTTAATATTTTATCATGAAATTGTGACATTGTTGCGTGTCAATGCGCAAACGAAAGTGATTAATTAAAATAAAAGAAGTGTCCCCTTGGCCCAGTCGGTTGCGTGGCTGGCTCGCAACCGAAGGGTCTTGGGTTGGAATCCTGCCTGTGCCATAACTTCTTGCAGTGTTTTCTTTAAGGCAATTTCGTTACTTTGTAAAATGAAATAAATTGAGACAAGCGCGAGGCCATGCCGTGGTGACGTTATGATCTTATTGACCAACAGGATTTTTTGTCACCTCACCGACGCCCACTTTAATGGGGTACAAATTTTTTAGCGCTATTGTTTTGAAATTTTTCAGCTTGGCGTACGCGAGGAATGTGAGGCACAACCGAAAAGCGACCGAAATATACGATATCACACGCAACACGTTCGGTCCATACTTGAGAGCTACCGGCCTATTCTTGGAATGAACTGCCTTGTCCATTGTTGTCCAGGGTAGCCTGTTTTCCATCGTGCTCTAGCTTTTTCAAAGCTGGTTGCGCGAGTGGACGACTGTGAAGCACAGTACAATGCCACGTGCTCTCGCAGCCTTGACAATGTAGCAAAAACTAGTTAACGACAAGTATACTCGAGATGCGGAGGGCAGTAGATGAAGCCGTGCGCGCATTTGTCGACTCACACCCAGCTGTCAAGCTCGCGCATCCTCTTTTGGTGCTGTCGCCGTCGAGGCTCGTGCTTTCTTTTGTTTCTAGGCACAGGTTTGTCAATTAAGCTTTTTTGTTTTTCTTTTACGCATGTCGGTCCGTTTTCATCTGCGTCAATATATGCCTCTTACTCCTGTGCACACACATTTGCGAAGGAGTACGGCGCTGTCACAAGTCCTTGAAACGTGTGCAATTCGACCTTGACACACTTCACGTAGTCGTATTTTTTTTCAGTTTCACATTCTTTTCACCTTCTCGAAGATTGCGGAAGCGAGCTCCACGGGATAGAGTTCGCGCGCTCGCAGAACTCGAGCCTCAATGAAAGCTGTGCACAGGCACACTCTTCGCTTCAAACATTACGGATAATGTTGACACCAACAATAGAAGTTTCGTCGACCATCACCAACCTCATTCAACACGGTCGTGTACTACCCCAGAAAGAACCACTGAGCCCGCGAAGTCATTGTGTCGTGCGCTAGCAATACAAAACCGGTTGTAAATCGTGATTATGGACTTTTGTCATCGCTTTCTGGTAGCGAGACGATAGAAAACGTTTTCAAGATTAGGCATTGAGAAAAAAAATGTTTACAAACATTACTTTACTTCTTTTTCCAGAAATTTTCTAACCTATTGTCTAGCCTTTATACATTTGTTCCTAACAACTGCCCTAGCAAAGGTGTGTTTGGTGCGGAGAGTCGTGTTCTGACGTCATACATTATGGGTTCAATTGTGGTAGCGTCGACATTTATCGGCAGGGACACAAATTCTCACAATCACCAAAACAAGCGTTTGCGAAACGTCAAACTGGGTTTGTTGTTACTCGAAATCCACCTGCTTCGAACTATGCCGAGCTCTCGGATTTGTTGCTCGTGTTAGCCGCCCGCTCTCCCATATGAGAACTGCGCTTTCCTTCTCTCACCTAAGAACGCGTTTGTGACGACCGATTTCTCCAATTATGCCGATGTGCGTCTTATGAACCCCTTAGCGAAGTCGTCGTGGCCTAGAAAGCGCATCGTAATTCTGGCCTCTGTTCAATAGCCTCTATCTGAATAATATATTTGCATGACTGCCACGTTTAGCAACGGCAAGAAGAGGACGAAGTTGAAGCGGAGGCGCGAAAAGCAACAGCATAGTTCGATGCTGCGAGGCGGTCGATGTTTCAGAAATGATATGAAGAGAGCCACGTCACGCCGGAAGTTTGGGATTAAAAGACTGGCTTTCAACATGTGAAGGTACGAAGATGTGCAAATATAATGTCAACCGAATGACGGCCGAAATTTCAGCAATCATCTGAAAAGACCCTCGCCATCGGTGATGTCTGAAATCTGTGGTTGAAGAACTCGGCGACAACTCGGGAAGGTACAATAACGTACAGACCCGATGACGACGGAATGTGTGGAGCAAAGCTCACCGTCCAACAGAAGTCTCAGGTTGTTAAAGCAGTGGCCGAAGATTCCGGACGGGACGAACAGAGATGAAGTTGCCCTCGCACTCGGGGGTGACAAAACTCTGCGACCGTTTAATTTCGTCAACGACCCAATGATTAATAACTATCAATTACATCAAGGATTACACTAAGCACGCAATTAGTCGACACACATTCATATTGTGGACCTCAACAGAGATACATACATGGGCAACCTATCTGAGACTGTTTTTTTTTAATTTGTCGTACATTTCTGCATGAACAGAAAATGGTAATTTTTGTTCATTCCTTTCAGTCCTATTAATATCTTTATTTCCTTCATGTAGCGCATGTTTTGTCATCTCAACGGTTGGCCCCTTAACCGTGACAAATGGGGGGCTTGACAAGATTCAACAACAAGAGTAGAAAAATTGTTGCCAAATTAGGGACTTAGAACGAGAGTGTTGATAGGAATTTGTAAATGAAAAATAGTCTGAGGAATGAAGACAAAGTGAAGTGTTCACCAGGAAGAACAAAAAACAACTATGAAATTTAAGCGCCAAAATATAGTACAGTTCATGTAGACGACTTCACAAGACGCAGAGATAAAAATCCATGACTTAAAAAAGTTCATTTTGTGAATGAAATGTAAGGAATGAAGAGGGCCGAGCAAAATGGTTGGCTTTTAAAAAACGTGGCATGTATCACAAAATACACAGAACAAAACCGTTATTCAGAGCAAGTTCTAGTATCGCTTGTGAAGTATCGCGATGTCCGAGATGAATTGGTAAAGTTAACATCCATTACGACCAAGCTTGAGTCGCAGTATAGATGCACCGAAGTTCTAGTTTAGAGTGGTTAGTATCGCAGAATACGATAGAGACCAGTATATGGAAACGTTGGACTGCCTACTTGAGCTCTTCAGGTCAATTATCTTTGCTTTTAATTGGCATTGTGTAGACCGAGTGACTGAATTGTTGGGTTAATGGTTTTCTTCTGAAAACTAGGCGGGAATTGACGGCTGGATTTTTCGGAAGCTCGAGAGGGACAATTATGCGTTAAGCGGGTGCGCCTCGCGAGACGAACTTCCCAGACCGCAGTGTTTCGCAAAACAAAACAACACCAACAACAAAACATGTTTAGCTCCGAAATTTCCAGGATCAGGTTGACAACAAAATTGTATCAGTTGTAGCTTCCATGCGAAGCTTCCATGTGAAGCTTCCATGCGGAAACTTCACATGTGGTATATACAAACCCGAATTCAGTGACACTGCAGGCATCAGTAACACTCCAGGCGGTTGCAGTTATAGCCGTGGAGAAGTTAGCTCTGATATCTTAGATAACGGCGGAGAAAAGTTTTCGTGCCGAATGATTGGAACGCTGTGTACGATAAGGGGTCAAAAAGTCTTCCAGAACAAAAGATCTCGTGGTCGCTAATGGTAACAAACAGAAGCTGAAGACTGGAAAAGCGACTCTAAGTCGTCACGGACGAACAGACCCGTGGTGCCACAAATACCCAAAGAAAGTAACTCGGCATACGCTAGAGCATTGTAGAGGCAAGCGCCGTTCTTGCAAAAAGGAGCGGAATGTAAATTATGGCGACCATGCTCAAGCGTACTCCCGCAACCAAAAGAGTCAGGGCTCCAAGAAAATGACAAACTAAGAGAGCCTGGAGAGAACAAAGTGTCAAATTAAACAAAACGGTTAACAAAAACGCGCAGAGACTCTACAAAATACGCATCGAATTGGGAGGTTTGGGAGGTACGAAGGCCCAAATTAGGGGGATAAATATCTCCAGTGTGACTGGAGCGATAGCGAAGATTATGTTTAGCTGAAGACCCTCATGTTTTTGATTATTTAGATTTATGTATTTCAGTTCTCAGCGAACTTCGTGTTTAAGGCAGAATACGCTATTTTATATTTTGCACTAACGAGTTTTCGCAGATGGTGTGCATGAATTTCACTAATGTCATTTCAAAGTGGACATTTGCATCCAGCTGCTCAAGCGTGTTATTTGAATAGTTTACCTGCTTTTGATTCGTGTGTGTCCCAATGAAAAGTTGTAATCGCGCAGAATACGATAGAGACAACAATATGAAACGTTGGGACTATCTAGAGGAGTGCTTCAGGTCGGTTATTTTTGCTTTTAACTGGCATTCTGTAAACTGAGTGAAGACGGAATAGTTGGGTTACTTGTTTCTTCTAAGAACTAGGCGGAAAGTGAAGGATATATTTTCAAGAATCTCAAGAGTGGCAATGATGCGTTAAGCACGAAAAGATAGGGTTTACGATTTTGATAGGATTTAGATAGGAACAGTGTACCTTGCTGTAAATCCGGTGTAAGAAAATGTTGGCTAAAATGTTATGTTGGCTAAGTAGTGCTGTTCACTTAGTGAATGTCAAGACAGCTTACATATTGTGCTACTTGCGAGAACGGTATGACGATAAATATCTAGATTTGCTTGAATATGTTCGTTCACTGAAGTTTAAAGGGTGTCGTGGTTCAGGTCAGCCGTCTGAGTGAAATAAGAGAGTGCACGGTCGACGGTTGACCTGAACTACGAAAATATTGTCGTGGTTGAGGTCAACCGTCGACGTGCACTCTCCTATTTCACTCAGACTGTTGACCTGAACCATGAAAATATTGGCGAGCCTGCCAGGATAAAACCCTTGTGTAAGAGAGGATTGTTTTACGGGTCAGCAGTTAACAACACAATATTGGGATGGATTTAGAGACAAAAAAAAGATTAAAGATGAGTAGTTCTTTGGGCCTGACGAAAGAGGAAACGATGAATCTCTTTGAGGAGGAGAAGGAACGCATTAGAGAGGAAAGGTTCAAAGATAGAGAAGATGCCCAACTCGAAGCTGAGCGAGAACAAGCGAGTGCAGAACGAGAACGAGTTCCTTTCGAGCGTGAGCCAGAGATGATAGAACTAAAGATTCGGCTAGCACAAGCCGGAGCTTCAAATGATCGGCCAGCGGACAACAAAGGAGGGGAGGCACAACAGCAAAAAAGTGCGTGTTAAAAAAAAAAAAAAAAAACTAATGTTATTTTTTGACGAGAAACGAGACGACCTCGATGAGCCTTTGGCTACTGGGAGCAGCACTGACAACGTTTGGTCGTATGCCAGCATCAAATTCGTTAGATTACGAAAAAGTCAAGATTGCACTACTTCAAAGATTCAGGCTTAGAGCTGATGGCTTCAGGGAAAAATTCAGGAAATGTAAACCTGACGAAGCTAAAACCGGGTTAAAATTTTGCTCGATACTAAGCAATTATTTCGATGAGTGGCTCTAAATGTCTGAAACAGCGAAGACTTTCGACGCTGTAAGAGATAGAATAATAGCGGAACAGTACCTAACATGCTGTCATTCTAAGCTAGTTATTTCTTTTTTAAAGAACGGAAGGTCGATTCTATACAAGAAATGGCGCGACTAGCAGACCAATACTTCGAAGCATAAGGGAAAGGCAATCTGGGAAATACAAAGAAGGCTGCTAGTACAGGAAGAAAATCTCGACTTCTGTGAAGGAAAATTTATTACTGGCGCTCAAACGAGAGGAGTAGTGAGAAGAGCTCCCAAATGCTTCGTATGCAACTAGTTAGGGCAGAAAGCTAGCGATTGCAGAAGCGGGTATCGAAAAGCACAGGCTAGAATTCGTTGTTGGAGTGTGGAAAAATTGGACATAAGGCTGAGCAATGCAGAAACATGTCGAAAAACAAAGTGGCATGTTTCTCAAACCAAAGGAAGGCGTCATCGACCGAGCCCAACGAGCAAAACCAGAATCGAAAGAGGACAGAAAACAAAGTGAAGCCGAGCACTGACGGCATAGATGCAAAGTATGGTTTGCATATAATGAAGCCAGTGGTGGAAGGCCAATATTATGGCAATAAAATAACCCAGCTTAGGGACAGTGGAACAAACACGTTATTAATAAGAAAAAACCTGGTGCATGACAGTGAGCTTCTAGAGGAGTCCACGGGGGAAATTCCAGTTTACAGGATGGTGAGGATGATGCCTGAAGCCATCATACACATTGAAACGCCCTCTTACACAGGACAATAAAATGCAAAATGTGCTGAGAATCCGCTGTACGATTTAAAATTAGGTAACATCTTGGGTGTGAGAAAATTACTCTCCCGACCCAGAATGGTTAACGGAAACTAATGAAATGCATGACCGTGAAGACCACGTTTCGGGAGATACAGAGAGCACCCGTGAAAATGACAGTAGGTTGCCAGCTGTTAAAATCTGCTCTGTGCCAAAGCCAAAAGTTGGGGAACACCTAGTTACAGAAATAGAGAAGATACCCAGCAACCTTGCGCAGGTTATACTAACATCTCGTTTGCCGTACGAGCTAAGAAGACTAACGAAACTGTAGTGAAACTGTTGCCCCAACTAAAAGCGCCAGTCATTAGATTGTTAGAGGTCACTACAAAAGAAATAACAAAATACCAAAAAGAGGATGACAGTCTCCAGTTATGTTTTGGGGGCCTCATAGGAAAGCACAGAAATGGAGATCGGGTGTAATAACGCAATACACTATGAAAGAGGATATGTTGTTTCTGAGATGCGAGTATGGTTCGTGCGACGTGATAGAACAGTTCATTGTGCCAAAAAAGTATCGGGAGCAACGTATTAGAGTTGGCACATGCTGTCCATATGTCGGGTCATCAAGGTGTAAAGAGCGAAATTGCTCGAGTATCAAACGACTTCGTTTTGTCCGGGATGCAAAGTGATGTCAAACGCTACGTAAGATTTTGTGACGTGCGCCAACGTACAATTCCGAAAAGAGTTTTCAAAAGGGCACTAATCATATCCATGCCCGTAACTGAGGCATCTTTCCACATGGAAGCTATTGATATTATCGGACCGATAACACCAACGTCATGTAAGGGCAACAGGTATATCCTTACGACGGTCGACATTGCCACCAGATACCTTGATGCGGTGGCTCTAAGAACGATTGACATGCCACATATAGCAGAGGCACTTGTAGAGATGTTCTCCAGGTACGAAATACCCAAAGAGATCTTGAGCGACCGAGGATCTAATTTAACTTCGGACCTCATGAAGGAAGTCAGTCGTCTCTTATCATTCCGACAGGTGTTCAACACGCCATATCATCCCATGTGAAACGGACTTGTTGAGCGATTTAATGGAACAATCAAGCATATGCTCAGGAGGATGTGTCAGGAGCGTCCAACCGACTAGGATAGGCATATTCCAACCGTGCTTTTTGCTTGGAGAGGGGTGCTTGAAGCCACGTTGTGATTCGCACCTTTTGAGATGTTTTACGAGCAGGATAGAAGAGGCCCCATGACTATACTAAAAGAGTTATGGTCAAATGAAACTTTGTACAAAGCGTTAAAAACATCGTATAAGTATGTGTTGGAAATAAAGCACAATCTAAAGAAGACGTATACAAAGTAGCACACGATAGCTTAGCAGACTCAAACAAAAGAAAAAGGTACTACGATCTCAAGAGTCAGACAAGAAGATTCAAAAAAGGAGACTTAGTGCTCATTCTGCTGCCAAGCGATCGCAACAAATTTACCATGCAATGAAAGCGCCCATTCCAAGTTACCACGCGGAAAGAAGAGGTGAACTACGAATTGCTCGTTTGTGGAAAAAAATGTTCCACGTGAACATGTTGCAAAGGTTCGAACATCGCGCACCCAAGAAAGAAAGTTTTTTTTTTTATTTATTCATACTGCAGGCCATTTCAGGCCCAAGCAGGGTGGGACAACAACGAAGAAAAGACATAACTAAACAGAGTAAACCAACAAATCTGGTACTCTGGAGGTCACAAAATAGAAAGAAAAAAATACACAAGTTCAAAGGGTGTATAGATAACATAACAATGGGGCCAATGATAGCGTCTTGCAATAAGCGCAACAGAGCACATAAAAAATTAGGTAAGAACGCTAGTGATAGGTTGTATCTTAAAATCATGGCTACAACATTACTGAAATATTACAGAAAAAAACCATGCGAGCGCGTTAGAAATGCGAAGAACATGCATCAACAAATTGTTCTGCGGTCGTACATGCAACAATCTCGTCAGGTAAAAGATTCCATTAATCTACAGTTCTGGAAAAGAAAGAAAACTTGAACACATTGGATGACGATCTGAAAGGTCGAATGTGGTGCGAGTTGTTTATTCTACTGGAGTGCTTGAAGGGAGGGAGCAAATACATGGTAGGATCGATACCTGTTTGCCTGTTTGCAATACAGTACAAAAGTTTTAGCCTAGCTAACTTACGTCGGGCGCACAAAGGTTCTATGTTTGACAATGACAACATCTCAAGTTGCGCTATAATAGTTGTTGTATACACTTCGGATCATCTAGGAGAGATCAGAACACCAAGTCTAAGCGAGAAACATAAAGCAGAGAACGTGCTAATTTACCATTATCTAAGTTTGATACAAAAACAGAACCTGTGTGACGCGATAACACAATATGAGGATATATACTCCAACTTACCTGGACGAACGGACGCGCTGCAATGTACTTTACGGCTAACCACTGGAAAGCCTTTGTGTGTCAGACAGTATCCCCTGCCGTTTGCAATTCAAGACCAGGTAGAAGAATTGCAGAAAATGCTAAAAGTAGGCAACATTCAGCGGTCGACTTTGGCTTACGATTTCTCTATCGTAATGGTGAAGAAGCCCGACAGGTCCAATTGGCTCTCTGTCGATTTCAGAAGCCTAAATACGATATTCATTAAAGACGCTGAACAAATATCGAGGGCAGAGATGGTATTCACCAAACTGGGTCAGAAGAGCTACTTTTCAAAATTAGACTTGGCAAAAGGATACTGACAGGTACCTCTGGGACAATCGGCAAAAAAAAAAGACTGCATTTTCCACAACTTCCAAATTTTACCAATTCAAATTCATGATTTGGGGGTTAAAGGCAGCAGCAGCAGTGTTCAAGAAGTTAATGAGACATGTGCTTGAAGGTGTCCCTAACGTATACCATTACATTGATGGGATAGTTGTAGCCACAGATTCATGGGACGAGCACTGCCAAACGCTAAAGAAACAATTCGCTCGTTTCAAAAGAAACCAGCTCATGGCAAAAGCAAAAAAAATGCAAGCTAGGTTTTGATTCCATAACATGATCAGGCCATAGGCTAGGTATGGGACAAATTGCTCCAAAGCCAGACGTACTGGAAAAATATAAAAAAGCATCGGTGCCCAACAAACACGCGAGATCCTTCTTAGGTATCGCTGGATATTACAAACAGTAGATATCAGTCTACTCGGAAATAGCAGCAACGCTGACCGAGCTCACGAAAAAAGGACAAACTAATGTCGTCACGCGGAGCGCCGGTCAAAAATGCCAGTTTTAAAGAACTGAAGAAGTTGGCAGAACCACTAGTTTTGTTGGCACCGGATCTGTCAAAACAGTTCGTTTTGCTGACAGACGCCTTTGACAAGGTCAGTAGGAGCAGTGCTCTTGCAAGAGCATGAAGATATGTTCCATCCTGTGTCATATGCTAGTCGTAAGCTAAGTGCAAGCGAGAGAAACTTCGCAGCCATAAAACTAGAGTGCCTTCCGCTAGTACGGGCATTAGGAAAATATGCCGTGTATTTTTATGGGAAAGAGTTTGTGCTCGACACTAATCATCAGCACTTGGAATACTTGAACAAGGTGAAGTTAAACAACTCTGGAGATGATGAGATGGAGTCTGGCATTACCAGAGTTTCCATTCCACGCAAAATACATGAAAGGAAAGGATAATATCGGGGCGGATTATTTGAGCAGGGTATAGCTAGTCACATTTGAAGTTCATTTAGTCGAAATATATTGAGATGTGTTCACCGAAATTTGCCTTGCCTTGCAAAATCCGGCGTAGTAGTTGAAGTGCTCTGCGTACCCTACGCGCTGCCTGTAAACAATCTCCTGAGCAGCAACGCAACTGTTCCGGCGCATGGCGGCAGTCTGGGAACGTCGGCCGTTTACCGTCGCGAATGTAATGCGATAATTTAATGAATCCGCGCGAATACGAACGCCCGTGACGGTGAATAGCCGTAGCTCACACGAGAAAGGTTTCGATGCTGCGCGAGTGGTTGTCAAAAGGATATACGTCGAGTCTTGGAACGGCTTCGCAGGCGTTCGACGGCCAAAGGATTAGCGACGCCAAAAGGGAAGCGTCTTGCATTTTCAGCGATCCAAAGTTACGATACAGTGTCGTGCACACATTTCAGCGAAGCAAGCGCTGCCGGCTAGATCGAATGCGCGGTTGGCTCTCGCCTCGCGATTGCTATGTCTTTGCTCTGCCTGCACTGATGACATGTGCTTTGCCATTTGAAGCAGCTCTCCGCGTCTACATGCTGGTCAAATAGACGAGTTTTAAGATCGATAGCGTTGTAAAAACAGTAGAACTCACCTTGGGAGCGTAGCAATGTTCTTTTCCACTCACGTCGAGAACGGCGAAATATACACTCAAACAACAAGTACAAGAAAAATACAACACAGGAAACGAAATAAATACACCTACAGCACAGACACTAAAAGCGACCGAAATAAATAAGAAGGAATAATTAAAGCAATAAAATGGAATATTGGAGAATCGGCAACGCCGAGGTGGGTAATCCGAAGGGAGAAAATTGAAAAACTGCAACAGCTCAGGGGGATTTTTTAATCCTGGGTCTTTCGTATCGGCTAGCAAAAAAATAATATTTTTGAATGTTTATAGTTTTAACACTAAGTTATTTGTATCCGTTACTAAGAAAGCAAATGGAATGGGCTCGCTCGCCCTGATCGAGCGCCTGGATGGCTATTATCGACTTTTATACTTTAACATTGCAAAAAAAAAAAAACGCCACGAGTCTTTATTCTAGGCGACATAAAACACCGTTGAGTCGGCTAAAAACTTGAATGGTCGCGAGCTCATAATCATAAGTTTATCCATCTTTCTAAAGCCGGCTATATATGGTGATAGCTCATCATAGAATTTTTTATAAGAGTTCATATAGCACTTCCGTGTGGGGTAGCTCTTCCGATTGTAATAGTAGCTAATCCACTCTTTCTTTGTAAGTGTTATTTTCGCTTAACCATTGAGGTCTGGCGAAGCCTCTGTCCAAATACAGACAATGCTGAGCTATGTAGGCTTCAATCGAGGTACCGCTCTGCCTCGTTCGATTTTACTTCCTTCTCTTCTCGCAAACCACAGCATACGGCTTTCATTTCGACTTCATATTATTGACTGTTTTGCAAGAGACGACATTCTACAGTCACTAATTTCATTATCTGGAGAAACGTTTTTCGTTGTGAGTGTAAATACACAGTAGACATTCATGATGTGGATGTGTTGAAAGTGATGATGAAAATAGCGAAAGGTTTGCCTGGACCAGTTTTCCTATCGGGCTGCTCCATACGGGGGTAGGGGAATACAGATAAAGGAGACAACGCAAGAATGGCAAAGAGAAAAAGAGAGGCTGTAGGTAACATTTGGTGCAGTATGCATGAGCTTGGATTTCACTTTAGGCCACTATGGGAGGGATAGCAGTAAAAGCTGTAAAGTCAATCCAGTAACTTTTTTTTTTAGTTGAGGAAAGCTAGGAGAGCCCTTGAAGACTTGGAAGCATTGGGGTTTCACGACCATGATCAAATAATTTTTCCAGGCTAAATGAGAGGTCGTCGAGTATCGCCAGAGCGTCCTTCGAGAGGCACGTTTAGGTCTCGAATGAAGAGCACGCAAGAATAACGTCGATGGTGGTTTCAATGGAGTTGTGTTTCTCGCAGTTTGGGGGATGTGGTTTTGCGGTGTTGCATATCTCGCAGTCTCGGGGATGCGTTTCTACCTATTCTTTGATAGACTTCTTTCATAAACGCGACAACCAGCCTAGGGTGATGAAGCACTGACTCGGTTCGCCGTGTAAGTCCAGGTGGATGTTTGTACATCGGAGTCTGGCCCAAAGAACTCAACCTGCTGTAGTCCGTTATGCCATAGGCCTATAGATGCCTCGTTATATTTCCGTACTAGGATCATGTGACGGGCTAGTTGGTTATACATTACAAAATCAAAAGTAGCGCTAAAGACGAGGACAAGTGGAAGACACAGATACGGACAGGCGCTAACTCACAAATGATATTTAGTGAATAATAAAAGGGAAGATAAAGCAGAACTGCAAGGACATATCCGAAATGAAAAAGAAGACTAACCAAAACGAAAGGAAGCAACAATTAGTTTTGACTTCAAAATTAGGAAATAAAAAAGCGCAGTATAAAATTCAAAATTTACACAAAAAGTTTTAATGAAAATCTACTCCAATTAAACGAAAGAAAAAAAAAGAAAGAGGAAGAACATTGCTCACTAGTTTAATTTTCAGAGTCCTCTTCTTCCTCTTTCTTTATATATATATATATATATATATATATATATATATATATATATATATATATATATATATATATATATATATATACATGGGCGGTTTCATAAGGATTCAGGCAACGAAGAGCAGTCATATTTTTTATTTTGGTTAACATTTTTATATTTTGTGGCGCACGTTCCAAGAAGAACAATCTTTCTTTAGTTTAATCTCCTGACATCTTTAGTTTCTGAGAAAAAAATCTTAAAGAAGCGGGAAGGAACGACGAGGTTTTGACGATTGTCGTGTGTGGCATTTTTTGAACCACTCTCAATCTCAAAGTATTCAAAAGAGAGCGTCAATATTTTTTTTTATAATGATATATATGCAAGTCGGTAAAACGACATTCCAACTACCATTTAGTATTAGTTTATCCAATCTTTGCAAAAATCCCCAAACATGCCTCCGCAAAAAAACTATGACCTAATCTGCGGATTTTTTTTTAGTCGACTATGTTTAGTTTTGTTTTTAAACTAATATCACGTCTAGAACCTTACATTGCCTTCCACATTATGTAAAGATTGTGTCTTAATCACGTACGAGTACTGAGAAATAAATTATGAAACAGAAAGGGTTTGCACTTTTTGCTCAATTTCAGCACGCTGTAAAAAAAAAACGTTTTTTTATTATTTTTCGTGTCGCTTTTTTCACAATTTTCTTTTAGCCAGCATATATTCCGTTAGAGGTTAATGCACTAGTTTTGAGCTTCAGGCCTCTAAATATGCTAAAAAAATGCTGATGGTGGGTTTATGTGTTATAGCTGTATATTTTATTTTTTATTATAATAATCTAAAGGACGTTGAATGAATACTAATACACAATACATTTATGTCGTTAGGCGTATAATAACAAGTTTGCAATTTCAGACGTCTAAACACAATAAAATCGAAACTGCCGGGAGCGGGTTTTCAGACGATTTCCGCCGGTGCCATGTTTGGAGGCCTGATGCCTAAACCCTATTCGCCACATGATCTATACTTTGTTAGAAATATCAAAGTATAATATTGTAAAACATTAGATAAAGATACACTTCCTATTGGAAAGCTAGATTTTTAAATGCGAACTGTTATGTTTAGTGCAAAAATCATGTTCATAACAAACCAGAATATTTTTTAAGCATATCTAGAGGCTTAATACTCAAGACCAGTGCATATACCTCTAACGGAATGTATTCGAAACAAAAAAAAATGTAAAAAAGGCAACGCAAAAAAAAAGTTAATAACGTTGTTTTTTTTGTTTTTTTATGCACCGTGCTGAAATTGGCCGAAAAGTGAAAAACTTATCTGTTTTAAAATTTATCTTTCAGTACTCGTTCGAGATTGAGACACAGACTTTACATAATGTGGAAGGCAATTAAAAATTCTACACGTGGTATTATTTTAAAACCAAAACTCAACATAGTCGACTAAAACAAAATCCCCAGTTTAGGTCACAGTTGTTTGCGGAGGCATGTTTGGGGATTTTTACAAAGATTGGATCGACGAATAATAAATAGTAGTTGGAATTTAGTTTTCACCCACTTGCATATATGTCACAATAAAAATATATAGAAGCTGTCTTTCGAATACTTTGAGATTGAGAGTGGTTCAAAAACGCCACACACGAAAATCGTCAAAACCCATCATCGGCATTTGCTGTTTTTTAGCATATTTAGAGTTCTTAAAACTCAAAACTAAGGCAAATACCTCTAACGGAATGTATACTAGCTAAAAGAAAAGTGCAAAAAAAACGCGACTCGACAAAAAAAAGTAAAAATGTTTTTTTTTTTTTTTAACAGCGTGCTGAAGTTGAACGAAAAGTGAAAACCTCTTTCTGTTCCATAATTTTTTTCTCAGTACTCGTACAAGATAAAAACAGAAAGTTTGCTTAATTTGGAATTCAATAAAAGGTTCTACACGTGGTATTATTTTAAAAACAATACTAAACATATTCGAGTCAAACAGAAATCCGCAATTTAGGTCCAGTTGTTCGCGGAGGCATGTTTGGGGATTTTTACAAAGATTGGAGCGACGAATAACAAATAGTAGTTATAATGTCGTCATTACTAATTGCATATATATCGCACTAAAACTACAGACGTTCTCTTTTGAATACTTTGAGATTGAGAGTAATTCAGATGCGCCACACACGACAATCGTCAAAACTTCGTCGTTCTTTCCCGCTTCTTTGAGATTTTGTTTTTCTCAGAAACCAAACATCTGAGGACGTTAAAATAAAAATAATTGTTCTTCTTGGAACATGCGCCACGAAATATGAAAATTTGACGCAAAATAAATAATATGACTGCCCCTCGTTGTCTGAATCCAAATGAAACCGCCCATATATATATATGTATATATATATATATATATATATATATATATATATATATATATATATATATATATATATATATATATATATATATATATATAGTTGACATGGGGGCCGAAGGCTAGAAGAAGATATGCAGGGTGACGTAGAAAACGAACCAGGAGGATTTTATTCGACGTTTCGACCTGAGACAGGTCTTCGTCAGGAATAGGGTTACAAGAAATATGTGGTTCTATTTATACAGTTTTTAGAGGGAGAGAGTTCGCATACAAAGAAAGTGCGTAGGGAGAACAGATAAGGGTACACCACCCAAGATCTCACACAAAAGGAGGGATGAACTCTAAGTCGAAAAAACCGCACACAAAGATCGCAAAAAAAAAAGGGCGAGGACGAGAGTAGGTGATTAACCAAATAGCACACTTCGCAAAAAAAAAAAAAAGACTGGGCACAGAGGACACAAATAAGGGACGAAATCTAAGGCGGGGAAGCCGCACACGGAGGTCGCCGAATACATAGATGACACATCAAAAGTGGTAGGAAATACAGGATGTACGGGAATTAACTAAACAACACAACAAAGGAACGAAAACGCACTGTCCAGTTCTAGCTCCAAACTCAGTACCACAAAATTCTAGGTCCAAATGGTTTATTATTTATGGTCGTTATCATACTATTTATTCGATAGCGCCTCAATCGATGCAAGTGTTCCTGGGCTTCTATTTATTCCTTCCTTTATTGTGTTAAATCGGTATATAAGATATGACTCGCGTTGTTCGCGTTCCCGATTTGATTTGAATCCAGACTCTAAAAGTGTAACAGATAATTTATCGAATGTGTGGTTCTTGAGGGTGAGATGTTTTGAAATTGGCAGGCCCGGCAGGTATTTTGCGTGTGATCTGTGATTGTTAAAACGTAGCCTAAACGCTGTCTCGGTCTGTCCTATATATTGTTTTTTGCACACCTCACACTGTATCAGATAGATTACATTTGAAGAGTCACATGTAAGCTGCCCTCGGATTTTTATTGAGAACTGGGAATGCGTGCTATTGGCCGTGTTAGTTTCTCGCATATGTTTACAGACCAAGCATCCTGCTTTCATGCACGGTCGGCATCCGTTATTTGGTTGGGACGAATTCAGCGTGGTTATCGTTCGATAACTACGCTGATCTTCCGTACGTCAGGCACCAGCGAACTCGAACGGATTCGGTTGCAGGAATCACTATGCGACGACTCCGACTGCCTCGTGAACAAGACGCTGCAGGCATGCCCGAGCTCCAGAAGTTGGTAGTTTCCTGTGCTGCCACGGAGCACAAACCGTCGCTTGGACCAGCCGAACGACACCTTCGTGCACTGGTTCAACCACGAAGCACGGCAGTTCAACGACACCGTCAAAAGCTACTGTCGGAAGCCAGGTAAAGTTTCCTACCTGGACCATGACTTCACGTCCCTACCCCCTCGGCGGTTCCTGGCTGCGGATGGCCTTCACCCAAGTTTTTCCGGAGTGGCCCTACTCGCGCAAAATCTGAAGGGGCTACTCCAGCGAGGGAAGCCCCAACACCACCTGGATGGTCCTCGGAGATCCCTGCCGCCACCAACCCGATCCTAGAAGCCCGCACGATCCCCCGGATGCATCCGCATAGTGATGCTCGTATGGGCGCCGTTCCATGGAGACCGGCATCTCGCCCAGGGATTTCTGCTAACGTCGCGCGGAGCCCAGCAGCTGCTCTGTCAACCCCCCGGCCGGTGACGTCAGCATCGACATCGAGGAGTACCCGACACCCGCCGAGAGCCTCCCGTCCACGGTGCAGAGCACTCCCGTACCGCAGTCAAACTCCTACTACCTGCGGAACACCACAACCAGGCACCCCCATCCCAAGAAGTGACTTTTGTTCGGTGAGTCCAACCATCTGGCTTCAAACTACAGTACCACTTTTCTTAAATTACGTAAACTCGCGGATAAGCTAGTTAGACATGAACTGCATAAATCAACGTTGCAGGTGTACCTGAGCGCAGGAATCGCCCCGAAGGGCATGTCTCTCTCTCTACCTCCCGCAATTACTAATCTAGAAAAAAGTGACCAGTTAGAATGGCAAAGCGTCCTGCTAGAGGCTTCACTCAGACTGGTAAAAATTGCAATTAACCACAGTGATAAACAGGTAAACAAATTGACCGCCTCAATCTCCGCCACTTTACGCTCAAGCACCACATTATCGCAGCGAGAGGCTGACGCATTAGCTGATTTTAAGAGAAAGAAACGCACGGAACTTGAAACTAGTAAGCTACGTAAACTTAAACGAGACAAGGTTCCACACTCCGGTTTAGCTCTTCCTTCGACGCCAAGTCAAAATAGTGCCAATACTGAGCCATCCACCTCTATGAGAACTACCCCACAAGGCGACGTCCTTGATACCGAGAAGCTAGACGACACAGCCATCGTAAACCTGTCGGGCGTCTTCATAACCGCGGACGAAGAAAGGCTACTATCAAAGGGTCTGAATTTCTGCCCGGCAACCGGTCATTTTGACGAGTTTCAAATCCTTAAAGACCTGGACAACTTTGCCAGATGTCTGCGGCTACGCGAATACTTTCTCGATAAACCACCCGTACCCCAGAAACCGTACTCGCGACCTACGAGTGACTGGACGCCTCGCACTCAGCGCGACAATTGTCTTGACTTGTATATAGCCGCCATACAACGGGATATTTTGCGGGAATATCGCAGTCACGGGAAAAATAGGAACAACTTAACGAGATCTGAGAAAGAATCCCTAAAATTACTAGCTGCTAGGAGTGATATTATAATAAAACCCGCAGATAAAGGTGGGGCGATTGTCATTCTAAAAAAGATGACTACATCCGAGAAGGCCACCGCCAACTAACCGATCGAAAGTTCTACGAGCCACTTACGGGCGACCCTACGGCAGAACACACGCGGGTCGCAATATTGGCACTAAAGGATCTTCTAAAACAAGGGAAAATAACTATTAATGAATACAATACAATAAAGCCAACTCATCCTTCATGTGGTCGCTTCTACATGCTCCCAAAAATCCATAAAGCCGGCAACCCAGGTCGACCAATCGTGTCAGGATCAGGTACGATAACTGAACCGATATCGGGATACTTAGACAGTTTAATCAGGCACATACCCTTAACTTTTGACTCCTATATCAAGGATACCACCCACTTCTTAAGAGAAATTTCTGATTTGCGTGTACCGGAGGGGTCGTATCTCGTCACCCTAGATGTATCATCTCTCTACACCAATATCCCACATGACGACGGAATAGCCTCTCTAATTGAAATGTACGAACAACACAGACAGGTAGACACCCCTGATAGTAACGTCATTGCCACCCTCACGCACCTAGTCTTAGAACTGAACTCATTCGAATTTAACAAAGAATATTATAGGCAGGTTAACGGCACTGCGATGGGTACTAAGATGGCACCTAGTTATGCCAACATATTTATGGGCAAACTGGAGACTAAATTCCTCTCTGACTGTTCTTTACAACCACTGATCTACAAGAGGTTTATAGATGACATTTTTCTTATTTGGCCGCACACAGAAGAGAAGCTGCTAGAATTTATAAATCAGTACAATGCTGTACATTCAACCATTCGCTTCACTCACGCTTATTCTCAGACCAGTATCAACTTCTTGGATACCACTATAATATTAGAAAAAGGCAAGCTTACAACTAATCTTTATCGTAAGCCAACAGATCGGCAAAAATACCTTCACTACGAAAGCGACCATCCCCGTCATTGTAAGAATGGTATACCCTACAGCCAGGCCCACCGCTTCAAACGTGTATGCTCACGGCAAGAGGACTTCCAATCGAGCTCTCATCATCTAAAGAACGCACTGGAAAAACAAAAATATCCTCTGCGGGTCATTAACGACGCAATCCAAAAAGCCGCCCTACTAAACCGCGCTGACCTCCTGGAGGACCGCCCACCTCAGTGCAACGCGCAGCGCACGAATTTATGTCTAACCTATAGTATGAATTTCCCCAACGTAAATAATATTTTAAGGCGACATTACAACATTTTAGAACAAAGCGAACGCCTCAAACGTGCCTTCCCATCAGCTCCCGGGGTGATTTACAGACGTTCACGCAACCTTAGAGACAGCCTAGTTAACTCCCGACTGAATTCGTCCCAACCAAATAACGGATGCCGACCGTGCATGAAAGCAGGATGCTTGGTCTGTAAACATATGCGAGAAACTAACACGGCCAATAGCACGCATTCCCAGTTCTCAATAAAAATCCGAGGGCAGCTTACATGTGACTCTTCAAATGTAATCTATCTGATACAGTGTGAGGTGTGCAAAAAACAATATATAGGACAGACCGAGACAGCGTTTAGGCTACGTTTTAACAATCACAGATCACACGCAAAATACCTGCCGGGCCTGCCAATTTCAAAACATCTCACCCTCAAGAACCACACATTCGATAAATTATCTGTTACACTTTTAGAGTCTGGATTCAAATCAAATCGGGAACGCGAACAACGCGAGTCATATCTTATATACCGATTTAACACAATAAAGGAAGGAATAAATAGAAGCCCAGGAACACTTGCATCGATTGAGGCGCTATCGAATAAATAGTATGATAACGACCATAAATAATAAACCATTTGGACCTAGAAATTTGTGGTACTGAGTTTGGAGCTAGAACTGGACAGTGCGTTTTCGTTCCTTTGTTGTGTTGTTTAGTTAATTCCCGTACATCCTGTATTTCCTACCACTTTTGATGTGTCATCTATGTATTCGGCGACCTCCGTGTGCGGCTTCCCCCGCCTTAGATTTCGTCCCATTATTTGTGTCCTCTGTGCCCAGTCTTTTTTTTTTTTTTTTTTGCGGAGTGTGCTATTTGGTTAATCACCTACTCTCGTCCTCGCCCTTTTTTTTTTTTTTTTTTTTTTTACTTAGAGTTCATCCTTCCTTTTGTGTGAGATCTTGGGTGGTGTACCCTTATCTGTTCTCCCTACGCACTTTATTTGTATGCGAACTCTCTCCCCTCTAAACACTGTATAAATAGAACCACATTTTTCTTGTAACCCTATTCCTGACGAAGACCTGTCTCAGGTCGAAACGTCGAATAAAATCCTCCTGGTTCGTTTTCTACCGTCACCCGTTACATTATATCTATATATATATATATATATATAATATATGTATGTTAAGGTGTTTCATCTCAAATCGTGCAGGCAAAAAGGGTCGAATTTTTAATTTCGCTGAAAAAAATATATGTTATGGCGTCGTCTCTAAAAACATAGTAGCCACAAACCGCAAGTTCGTCGGATTTTTCGTTCTCGACTTACGAATTTTAAAAGAGGCCGCGGCGGAAAGCAGTGTTTTTCACATCCGTCGTGGGTCGGATGTTTCGCTCGATCTCCCGTCGTGGATTTTCAGTCCACATTATATTAACTTTTTTCAAGCACTCTGTGGGCACAGGTAAAACGCTATAATACCATGAAATAATTTTAGGCGTTTTGCTTTTTTTCTGCAAAAATGTCAAAAACGCCCCTCGGTCAATTGTTGACGAAATTTGACAATTAAATACTGGCGATCTACTTAGGTTACATCAATATTTTTTATGTCTATGGAGAGCCCAAAACACGCTCTTTATAGATATTATAAAATCATTTAGCTGTATTAAATATCCTTTGCGGGACGTTTACGTTAATGTTATGCGAAAACCAAAAGTACCAATTTTAAAATCGATTTTCTCAAAAAAACACTTATTATTTTTTGTTAAAATGTAGATATGATAGTTGTCTACTCGAAAAGCAAGTCGAAAAAGTGTGTATTTTGTTTGTATGTTCTATATTTAAGCCTCAATATCGGAAAAAGACGTCTTCGTTTTGCAAGACCTAAGTCAGACAAAAACAGACCGTGCGCTTCTATGAATTGTAAAAAAGTTTTCTTGAATTTTTGTCTGCGTTTTGTAATCAATTATAAACGCATTTTGTGGTATTGAATAGTTATTTATGTTTTGAAAAGAGCGGGAAACCACGAGAAACATATCTAATCAAATCAGCAGGCCTAGTAGACCTTCAATATCGAAGAGGCACAGACGTTGTATTTTTTCGATTTATAAAACTTTCACTGTAAACTAGCATGACTAGCTATTAGCTGTCATATTACTAAGACATAAAAAGTCACCACATCATTGATCTATTATATACAATTCTTTCCGAAACCAAACGCTAGGGTTTGTTCACCGCACATCGCACAGATCACCAGGGAATGGCCTTTCACTTCCGTAATACACAAAAGTGATGACACAGAAACGATCCGAAACACACGGAGAGATTGTCACGGAGAAGGGTAGGGAATAATAAATAAATAAATAAGAATAAAATTACCCAACTCCGATCTTAACGAAAATTGCGGTAAAAAATAAAAGATTTAGGTTCGAGCGGTGGCAAGGCGATAGGTCCACGCCTGGTGGAGAGTCAGACAAAGAAGTCAACGACACGTAAAGGAAAAAAAAATTAATTAAGACAGAAAAACTCAGCCGCACACGGCAAGAATAAAAACCAACTCCTCCGGGCATTCCCTAAACGGGACACAACCAAATGCGTGCGAACACGCTCTCTACAGCACCGTCAGGCCGCTACGCCATGAAGAAATAAACCAAACAAGTAAACAATGCTAACAAACAGTTAGTAACGAAACATAAAAAAAAGTTCAGCAGAACCGCACCCGAGAAACAAAGTTCAGCGGAGCGAAGAAACACACGAAATAAAATAAAAAAAAGTCTTAACTGACCGACGCCGAGTCCAGTCCCACGACACTGAAGCCTGGCAGGATGATGGCGTCCAGATGATGCTCGAATCTATTCTTCACTCTGTTCCGCACATCCGTCGGGGCTGTGCGGAACAAAGTGAAGAATAGTTTCAAGCAGCGGTGCGCGAGAAGGTAACCGAGACGTAACATGCCTCGAGCTTCATATCGGGAGAGGAGCTTTCGAGGTAGTTACTGCATGCAGTTACTCAAACTTTCTCTTTCCCCTTCCCTTTTTCAAAAGAACACGTCAGCCGGCGCTAACTTTTCATCTCGGGAGAAGACCACTCTTCACAAACGGTTATAGTTGACAAGGAGGCTGACTTCGACCCAACTAGTCTCCGGGCAGAATAGACACAAGTATATTTACCAACACGCTCGTTTTTGATGCTAGTCTCCGGGCTTTGCTGTTTCCAAAAGAGATAACCCTTCGGTGCTATCGGATTTCCGCGGAGGAGATAGAGTACATAAAATTGAAAGAATAAAACACGGAGGACAAGCATAGGACAACCACTTTGCAGAGCACGGCCATTTCTAGGATAGGGCGTTCGAAGCTTGGGCAAATACGCGGTATCGTTTCACGCGTGCACGGATGGCTGGTTTCAAAATTTTCCCACATCCCTAACGAAACCGGCCCATCTTCGTGTGCGTGCGCGATTTTCGTCCCACGCCGCCGGTTTTAGCTCGCACGCGGCGTTGTTTTGGCAGGCAGAACTGTTGTTGACCGTCGATATTGTAAGGCCGTGGTGTTCTCATCCTCCCAGGCAACAGTTCCTTTGCTTTCCCTTCTGCAATACTCTGACTGACTGACTCCTCCTGGGTGGCCGTCACTGTTCGCCGCGTCAACGACACATTCGTACCATTTCACTCCTCGTGACACAGGGTGCGCTGCTCGCTTTACTGTCACGGGCCGTCCTATCTAACACAACGAGCGCGAAAGGTCGTGGTCATCTGCTGGTTCCGAAAGGGCGGGACGTTCATATAGGCCAATGAAGGCCCCGAATCAATACGACGTCTGCCGATTTCTATACATTAAAAATTTACGACGCCTGCTGGTCTGTTAAGAAGTGTTGCTTTCTCTTTGAACTGCTCCAATGTAGCTTGCCGCCTATAATAAAATTTAAATGATCAATAAATATAACAGGGTGGAACTACTGTATTTAATTTTTATGTGGGAGCGTTGAAAAAAGGCAAAAATATTTCCAAGTTTGTGAAGACGCGCAATTCGCAAGTCCGTTTCAAGCCGTAAAAACACGTTTTTGTACGATATTGATGCTTAAATATAGAACATACAAACAAAATACACACTTTCTCGACTTGCTTTTCGAGTAGACAACTATCATATCTACATTTTAACAAAAAATAAAAAAATAAAAAATGTTTTTTTTAAAAATCGATTTTAAAATTGGTACTTTTTGGTTTTCGCATAACATTAACGTAAACGTCCCGCAAAGGATATTTAATACAGCTAAATCATTTTATAATATCTATAAAGAGCGTGTTTTGGGCTGTCCATAGACATAAAAATATTGATGTAACCCAAGTAGATCGCCAGTATTTAATTGTCACAGTTCGTCAACAATTGACCGAGGGGGCGTTTTTGACATTTTTACAGAAAAAAAGCAAAACGCCTAAAATTATTTCATGGTATTAGAGCGTTTTACCTGTGCCCACAGAGTGCTTGAAAAAAAGTTAATATAATGTGGACTGAAAATCCACGACGGGAGATCGAGCGAAACATCCGACCCACGACGGATGTGAAAAACACTGCTTTCCGCCGCGGCCTCTTTTAAAATTCGTAAGTCGAGAACAAAAAATCCGACGGACTTGCGGTTTGTGGCTACTGCGTTTTTAGAGACGACGCCATAACATATATTTTTTTCAGCGAAATGAAAAATTCGATTATTTTTGCCTGCACGATTTGAGATGAAACCACCCAATATATATATATATACGTTTGTTTGTACGATTGGTATGTTCCACATTACTCGGGAATCGTTGTTTGTTCGAGCTCGTGAACTTCTAGATACCCACGCGCCTACAAAAGGAGCTTCCCATGGTTTCTTGAGGCAGTCGTCCTTCCGTCACCGTTAAAGCGTTCTTTGTTACTTTATGTGCCTCGGCACAAGTTATCCGCATAAACGTTGATTTTCGGTTTTATTAATCAAGTTGGTTTTTTATTCGTCACGATATATTTAGCGACTTTATATTTTGCGGGATTGGCATCTCCTTTGCAGTGCGCTACATGAAGGGCACTGCAAGAACTCTGGGCTAATTTTGTTGTAATATCGGAATCTTCCTTCCCAGCAATACCGTAATGACTTGGTATACTATTAAAATATGTCATGTGTCCTTGCGCTGTGACGCGATAAAATAGTGAATAAATATGAGTCAACAATATTTCGTCCATTCCATCTTGTTAAAAAAATACCACTTGACTCAACGGTGGACTTGGAATCAGTAATATAACCCATGATTCGGCCTGCTCCTTTTCGATGTAATGTATTGCCTCCTTTTAGCAACTAATTCTCGATTCGGAACTATTGACCATTTTAGAAAAGCTATAATATTGAGTCTCTAATTTTAGTAGCTTAATCCAAATTTGTACTTGTGCAACACGTACACGCTCCAAATAAAAAACAAAACACCGAAAATACGCACAAATACAAATAGAAAGAAAATTAAAAAAACCTAATGAAGCGTTTGTGTCCGCGTTCTTTCCCTTGCCTTTATTTGCGGTATTTCCCATCATATGTAATTTTCGCGCTGTGGCTCTGAAACCACGCTTGGAAGTTTCGAAACGCGAAAGACATTCACTTCTGAAGGACTGTTCTTTCGGCTATTTTGTTCTTTTATTTTTCTGGCAATTCGTCCTGAATGCTTAAAATGCGAAAGTGATATTTAATTTGCTATCATTTACCCGAATATGGGTATTTTCGCCACAATGTGGCTAACATATACCAGAGTTAGGCATCTTTGCTTAGCGGTTCAAATATTACCTTGATTATTTCGGTCTCAGTTCCCCACAAAATGGCAGAATTACGCTTCGTTACTGCTTTTTTCTTTTTGTTCACCTGGCAGCATTGAACACAGATTGCAAAACAATCGCTAGAGTTAGGCTACACTGGTGATTTGTTTAGGTTGAAATGTGATATTTTTGGTTAACCTGTGTCACTTCAAGAAATAGTTGGTGAACCAAAGCAAACTAATAAAATTGACAATTATAAGTACTTTTGTGATATCTAACGTTTCGAGCAAGATTTTAATATTTTTATGTTAGACACCTAGACTAATACATTTGGGTCAAGTTACGCTTTTCGTTAACGGGCTGGCGCGCTGAGCAGTGGCTCTCGTTAACTTGAAACGTATTTTATATTTGGATTAAGGAACACCACAAACAACAAAAGTAGTTTCTCCTTTGAGCATCCGTTCAACAGGCATTCTGCACACGGCTGCCTTGTACTGCGAGTCCATGAACGTCTTTTTCATGTTGGAGTCTATGCTTCTAATATCGTAGTCTCTTTTTCTTTTTCAGCTAACATTTTTAAGCCGAACAAAAACTCATTGTGCAAAAGAAGTGATCCTTTATTGAACTTTTATAGAAGATTATTAATTTAGTGCGTGGTCCACGTGCAAAATTAAATATAAAATCGAACTTGAATCAGAGAGCCGCAAGATTTGGTATTGCTTAGGCAGCCATGAAACTGCAAACTTCAATCTGAATTCAATCTTCACAAATAGCACGCAAGCTAAAACATTTTTATTTTAATAGATTGGTCTCAGAGTCAGTTCTATTACGCCACCACTGCCAACATGCATCCTAGGATCTGGATGGCTACTTTAGACATTTCCATATATGCTTTAAAAGGTCCCTGCAGTGACGTAATGGTGTCCGATTTGTGGCGGCAATCGGCTCCACCAATCAGACGCGATTGCGTAACTTCCTAGGCCTTTCAAAAACGTGCATGTAAATGTCCAAACTAGCCATCATGCAGTATTTTTGCAGTTGAGTCGTCTTTATAAAAGCTCGGGTAGTTGTTATTTAAGTCTTGCGAATAAACAACTAGCCTTACGAAACTTACTCAAAGCTTACGAAAAGCCCAAATTCAGTCCTGCTCTTCGGATCCTTTTTCAAGAGCTGGAGGAACCATCGCATACTGTCTGTTTGAAGTTGTAAGAACGTTTCTCCGTGATTAAGGAGGTATAGTGCGTTCATGAATGTGTAGTCACAAACTCCAGGATTTGTAGCCTTGGTTGAATATGGAACCCAAATGCTATATACGCATAGTATTGGTCTCTCCATCATTGAATTTCCTGCAAGGTAGAAAAGTTATTTTCCTTTAGATATTCATTTTATATTTCACGGGTAAATTAAAGAAGCAGTTGAGAAACAATTTAGCTCTTTAATTTGATGAAGCAAATGTACAAAAATGAAAATATAAATTACTACATCTGCATACCCTTTTGAGATATGTGGTATGGCTAATATATTACAGGGGCGGACGGCCAATCTCTAGAAATATAAGCTGCACTTAAGGCTGAAGGACTCCATGACGCGAATAATATTTCTATAAATTATTTTTGGTGTCCACAAACAGTTTGTTTACGTAGTTGTTAAGTCCCCTTGAACTACTTTAACATATGAAAAACATAAATATATATTGTAGCGGAGACGCTGAGTGCGGGGTGAACAAAAAACATAAAAGAGAAGCAACCGGCACGCGACGAAGGGAACGCTCGTGTGCTCGTGTGTGTGCGCTTGGCAGTTGGAAGCCAACCACCGAAGATGTCGGACCTCTCTGTGCGGTGATTAAACCAGTTAAAAAGGAAAGCAGAAATTGTAACACTGGTGTCAGAAGTGGAGCTCCGTTCGGGCCGACACCTTCCCCGGGCAATGGAACCTCCTACCAGTCCCGAAGGGGACCACACCGCAACTACCGGCGCCGAAAATCTCGCTTCTTCAGACCCGACAGCGTCCCAACTCATGCCCCTCTTCAAAAGCTGGCTCCAACAATCCGAAGCGTCCTACGCTCGACGAGAGAGCCTGCTTCTCCAAACCATGACATCATCCATTCAGGACTTCACTGCCTCCATGACAGAACGTTTTCAACGCTTGGAGTCTCGAATCCCTGAACTCGAGGAGCAGCGCACCGCAAGCCCCCGGTTCAGAACGCTACCCGACTTTCAACCCTGCGTCTAAAGCCATCGACATTTGACGGTACCGTTCCTTGGGCGCCTTACGTATCCCAGTTCAACCTCATCGCTGACGCTAACCAATGGTCTCCGGCTCAAAAGGCACAAGCCTTGGCCGCCCATCTAACCGGACCAGCTTTGACAGTACTACACTACCTACCACCCGACACCCGCCATTCCTACGAAGCCTTGGTCGCGGCACTGAACGAGCGCTACGGGGAAGGACCCTCCGCTTTCTTCACCACGCCCAACTTCGCAACCGTCGTCAGTCTGCAACCGAGACAGTTTCTCACGTCGCCGACGACATCGAGCGCCTCGCCCATCTTGCATTTCCTGGTTGCCCACAAGACACAATTGACGCTGTGGCAACCATGGCGTTCATTGACGCCATCTCATCCGTTGAGGTGCAGGATGCGCTTCGCCTAGCACGCCCCAAGACACTCCGAGCAGCAAACACGGGCGCACTGGAGATAGAAGCTGCTCGACAAGCATCACGATCTACGGTTCTGACGCCTCCTACGCAGCCGCAAGCCCCGACAACAGCAACACATGCGCCTCCAGCCCCAGTTTGCTGGAACTGCCATCAGCAGGGCCACACGCGGGCACAATGTCCCACGTATCACCCCAGCAGCCGGAACCCAACAGCAACACCGCCGCGGATAATCACATCAACGCGTGTCCTGACAGCACCACTTACATCTATCTACCTTCAGGGCGTCGTCGACGGAGTTTCGGTACGCGCACTTGTTGATACCGGAGCTACAACCTCGGTAATTAGACCGGAAGTTTTGATGAAGGCGAATCGTGCTGTTCCACAAAGCTCTGACAGCTATGCTCTGCAAACCGCAACGGGAGACATGGTAGCTGTACTAGGCTCCACAACTGTACCCTTCACCGTGGGTAGCCTTCACGCTTCGCTGCCTGTTGTCGTTGCCGCTATCGAGGAGCAGTGCATCCTGGGCGTCGATTTCCTCAAAGCACACAAGTGCGTGCTCGATTTCAACGCTGGATTGCTGCATCTCGGAACTGACTCGTTTCCCCTAGGCGCCGCCAAGGTGACGGTCCTCTACGACACTGGGTTGCCAATAAACGGCACCCTCCCGTATATGTGTCCTCGCACATCCTCTATCAAGCTAGCTGCGCACGTATTACCATTATACGAAGGCGCGTCTGCTTGTCTCGATAAACTCGATGCTGAGAGGTTTTGCCAGCTGCTTGAAAATTCACAAGCCTTTCAGCACGGGAGACGCAGATCTAGGGCTAACATCGGTGGCGACACACCGGATTGTGACAGGACAGGCTTCTCCCATTCGACAGCCCCCTCGGCGCATTCCTCTCACGCAGAGGTCTCACGTCGACGACTTGGTGAAGACAATGCTTCAACAGGGCGTGATTGAACCAGCATGTTCCCCTTGGTCATCACCAGTTACGCTAGTGACGAAGAAGGACGGTACAATTCGATTTTGCATAGACTATCGAAAACTCAACGACGTCACTAAGAAAGACTCTTTCCACTTCCTCGGACTAATGACATCTTGGATGCTCTCGCTGGGTGCACGTGCTTTTCGACACTCGACCTCAAAAGCGGATATTGGCAGGTCCCGGTGCAACCAGAAGACCGCGAGAAGACCGCCTTCACCACAGGTACCGGCTCGTATCAGTTCAGAGTAATGCCATTTGGACTCTGCAATGCCCCAGCTACATTTCAGAGGCTAATGGAATCTGTCTTGAACGAGCTCATAGGCACTATTTGCCGTGTATACCTTGACGACATCATCGTCTTCGGCAAGACAGTCACAGACCATCTGGCGAATCACAACTTGGTTTTTTCACGCCTGCAAAAGGCGAACCTTAAGCTCACACCGAAGAAATGTTCGCTGTTTACAAGGCAAGTGGAATACCTCGGCCACATCATTTCGGTGGATGGCGTTTCCACAGACCCTCGGAAACTCTGTGCTCTCGTTGAATGGCCAACCCCGAGATCCACCACGGACGTGCAGAGCTTCATTGGGCTGGCATCGTACTATCGAAGATTCGTCTCCGATTTCGCTCACATCGCCAAGCCTTTGTATGCTCTGACTGAGAGAAAAGCGAAGTTCGTCTGGTCCTCGGAATGCCAGCGCGCGTTTGAGACGCTCAAAACAGCCCTCACGTCTCCGCCAACACTTGCGTATCCGAAGGAGACTGGACGCTTCATACTTGACACCGACGCCAGCGCCTCGGCAATTGGCGCAGTTTTATCACAAGAGCAAGACGGACAAGAACGCGTCATTGCTTACTATAGCAAGGTCTTCACGAAGCCCGAACGCAATTATTGCACCACCCGACGGGAGTTGCTGGCCATCATCAAAGCCATCACCCATTTTCACCACTATCTACTGGGCCGGAAGTTTGTTATTCGAACCGACCACGCATCGCTGACATGGATGCTGAGCTTCAAGACACCTGATGGTCAGGTCGCCCGCTGGCTGGAACGCCTGCATCAATACGACTCCGACATACAACATCGTTCCGGCTCAAAGCACACCAATGCCGATGGTGTCTCTTGTAGGCCATGTAGTGAAAAGTGCAAGCAGTGCTCGAGCATTGAAAAGCGCAGCTTCGACACGCTTAACGCACTAACCAACCTACCCTGCGAATTACGAAGCGTGGTCACCAGAAGAGCTCCGAAACGCTCAACTTGACGACCCGGACATCGGCCCATTAGTAAGATGGAAGAGACAGAATAACAGGCCCCCTCCTAAGGAAGTATCTCGGCTGTCTCCGGCCCTCAAGAGTTACTTGGCGCAATGGGACTCCTTGTTGCTGCGCGACGGTGTTCTTTACCGACGCTGGGAGTCCGCTGCGGGCAACTCTGTTGTATGGCAACTGGTGCTGCCACGAAGACTCTGCTCTCAAGCGTTTCATCAGCTGCACACAAGCCCTGAAGGAGGACATTTCGGCGGGAACCGCACCCTGAAAAAGATTCGGCAGCGCTTCTACTGGCTGCAGTGCCATAATGACGTAAAGCAATGGTGCCATCTATGTGACATGTGCGTCTCACGGAAAGGTCCTCACGTAAAACAGCGAGCACCGCTTCAACAACATGTCACGGGAGCACCTTTTGAACGCGTCGGCATTGATGTGCTTGGACCGTTTCCTTGATCTAAACTTGGCAACAGGTTCCTGCTTGTCATTGTGGACTATTTCACGAAGTGGCCGGAGGTCATTCCTATACCGAGCCAGACCGCCTCCGAGATCGCCGACGCTCTCGTGAGGAACTGGATTACACGGTATGGAGTTCCCGTGAGCATCCACTCGGACCAAGGCAGGAGCTTCGAATCTCGGGTGTTCCAAGAAGTCTGCGAATTGTTCAACATCAAAAAGACAAGAACGACGCCTCTCCACCCGCAGTCCAACGGTTTAGTCGAGAGGATGAATCGAACGATCCTACAACATCTGTCCATGTTCGTCAGTGATCAGCAATATGACTGGGACAGCATCGTGCCTTTGTTTTTGTATGCATATCGCACGTCTGGTCATGAGGTCACTGGCTATACGCCTGCCACAATGCTCTTCGGTCATGACCTTCGCATGCCCTGTGATTTAGCACTTCCACGAGCATCAGAGCCGACCACAAACCCTGCGTCCTACGTAGGAGAACTGAGAACAAACCTCGAGCGGATACACACATTTGCTCGGCAGCGTTTGGAGAGCGGTTTGGATCGCATGAAAGCCCGGTACGACGCGCATGTCACAACACGCCCGTTCTCTCCAGCGGAAAGAGTATGGCTTTACAACCCGATTCGCAAGAAATGACTGTCTCCGGAACTGCAGCGTAACTGGCAAGGACACTTTCATCGTCATCAAACGTCTCAGTGATGTGGTCTATCGCATACGTCGCAGGGATAGATCACGGGCCCTCGTGATCCACCGCGACCGGCTGTGTTTGTATCAGGGACTTCTGTAGGACTTGCTCGGTCTTCAAAGGACGGCAGGGGGATAGTGTAGCGGAGACGCTGAGTGTGGGGTGAACAAAAAAATTACACCGTCTTCCCGAGGGGAACCATGGGGTGATGCGGAGCATCGCGGATCGTAATTAATGTATTCCCTTCTTGACTGATTTCTTTTGGCCGGCCGGATTTGGGCTGCGGCGGACGCGAGCGGCCGAGAAACCCTAGCAGACGACAGCCGCAGAGTTGCGGGGAAAGCTCACCCCACTGGAAAGCCCTGGCGTGGCGCTGCGACCCGCGCGCCCAAAGCTATCCTCCTTTCACTCCTCTGGGGGAACGCGCGCAGCGCACTACCGCTGCTTATATTCACATTTGAAGTAGAGGAGACTAGAGGAGGAGAGTTGCGCATGCGCGCGCGGTGTGAGGAGAAGCGAACGCACGCGAAGTGCACGCAGCTGGTATAGAGAGAGAGCGGAGAGAGTAACGCGCAGCTGTTGGAGAGAGGGAAGGAGGAGAGTTGCGCACGCGTAGTGTGAGTGCGGACTACGACGCCGACGCCGACGCCGCGGGACATAGACCCGAGCAAGAGATGCTCCGCATCTAAAAAATACACCATCTTCCCGAGGGGAACCATGGGGTGATGCGGAGCATCGTGTTGGTTCCGAGGAAAGAGTCAGTTGCGTGCTGACGTCGAGAGATGGCGCCACCGACTGCCCTAGCGGTAGCCCCTACGCGAGCCTTCGTCGCGGCTCGCGGCAGAGAAACTTGGAACGGTCGCCGCTCGCCGTTTATTTTTTTTCACACTTGAAGGAGAGGAGACTAGAGGAGGAGAGTTGCGCGTGCGCGCGCGGTGTGAAGAGAAGCGAACGCACGCGCAGTGCACGCAGCTGGTAGAAAGAGAGAGCGGAGAGAGTAACGCGCAGCTGTTGGAGAGAGGAAGGAGGAGAGTTGCGCGTGCGTAGTGTGACTGCGGACTACGACGCCGACGCCGCGGGACATAGACCCGAGCAAGAGATGCTCCGCCTCTAAAACATAAAAGAGAAGCAACCGGCACGCGACGAAGGGAACGCTCGTGTGCTCGTGCGTGTGCGCTTGGCAGTTGGAACCCAACCACCGAAGATGTCGGACCCCTTTGTGCGGTGATTAAACCAGTTAAAAAGGAAAGCAGAAATTGTAACATTATATATGAAAAAAATAGATTTGCATTATTACACTTTCGGCAGCTAAGCATGCCATAAAAATAACAGGGGAGGTACTCTTATCCATCTGTTCGATATGGTTACATGGTCACGAATAATAACTGATGAGGCGACGAAGACTGAAGCAAACTAAACGCTTAATGGGGCGAACTTGTGCCAAATAAATAAATAAAAGAAGTTTAGCGTCGCAGGCGTCGATGGTGGCGAAACAGCAGTATCCAACGCTGGGGCTAGGCTGACTCCCGGCACGCCACCTGCAGCCCCGTTTTCTACACCTGTGGGCTTCTGAAACAATCGGCGTAGAAGATTCGGCGCGTACAACATTTTGACCTCGAACAGACGACAAGTTTCTCGAACTTACGAGAACGCCAAATTGAAAAAAAAATGACATTACACGCACCGCTCTTAGGAATTGAACCCGGGGCCTCCGCACGAAAGCCAAGCACTGCAACAACTAGACTACGCTCGTGCTCGCTCGGCGACGCGCGTGGCAATCTGTCAATTGTAAGCGAGTCATGGGTAATGGGTGATGAAAATCAGGAGGGTCAAACAATCAACACAATTTACTAAACCTTCTAGGAACACGCAAAGCAGATATGTCTGAGCACCAAGGGTAAATCGATAAGCCCTTTATCACCTTATAGGGGTACATAAATCCCGCATCGTCTTCTTGATGTGCAACGTATTTAACTTAACAAGTGTGCGTATCCTTTCGTATCTTAAAGGGGCGATGCAACAATTTTTGTACATTGCGCAAATACCGCTTAGAACGGATCCCTGACGTAAATGACCTATGAAACACGCGTTCGTTTTTCACCCCACGCAAGAGAAGTCTCAGTAAAAATTAAAGAAAAACGAGCAGCGTTCACCCCTCAACTCGCAGACAGAACAAGCGGCCACGTGATCTGGAGCCGATTATATGCCACCAATGTTAATCATAGCCACGCGCTGGGGTTGGCAAAGCACAGGACACGCGCTGAGTTCCAGACATTGTTATGGCTCGGCTATTGTCGTCGTTGCAGCGATTGGACACGGGCCACTACCCGAATGCTTGTCGAGCTAGTAATTATCACGAGCCCAAATCGAGCGACCACGCCATGCTCGGGTCCAATCTATGAACCACATTCAAATATCGTCATATGGGTGTACTGCGGTCCCCACGTTACGTCATCTAATTTTGCAAAGGAGAGATTGAATGAAAATGATCGCTTTTGTCCTTGAAATTTCACCGCAACAAAGGAGTTTCTTGGCCAGTGGCGTTGCGTGCGAGTATCCTTGAGTCCCACTAGTGCCAGTAAGCTCATGTAAAGTGAAAAACATTCCAATTCAATATCGTTGCACCACTCCTTTAATAAATATGTTGAAGGAATAGCCTTGGACGCGATTAATTACGACAGGATTAGTTGAACCAATAGCATACTTAGGTTAAACCTAGAAACGATGCACAACAGAAAACAATAGAATATTTGATGACCCCAAAAGGGGGGGGGGGCGCGACGCTGTAAACGGTAGGCGATACGCGGCATGTCAACGCCGCTCGCGCCTGATTGGGTGCCCCTCGAAAAAGGGCGCTGCGTTGTCACACATGGCAGAGTCGTGTTCAAAACAAGAAACTGCAAGTAAACAAAATGGTCGTGAGGCACCACGGTCTCTAAATTATTCATTTGCAGCTGATTTTAGGTGGTGCATGAAATTAATTAGAGCGTAATAGAAACGTTTTGGTTACGGATAATTTTAAGGCATGTAATAGCTGTACATTTCAATGCTAACAAAAACAAGAACACCATTCGTTTTAGATAAAGATATAACTTTCGTCTCTGATTCATTTAAAGGTCATTTGAAGAACACCACCTCGAAGTAAATCAAAAGGAACCGTACATTATAAAAGTTATCTACCGATTTCAATTGCGACAACAACTTTATATTGTCAGCAAATAACAGCATTTGCGTACAGTTAATACACAAGCCCACAATATTCACAAAAATAATGTGAACTCCTGTGTTAATTCAGTGTAGAGACACGCGATAGCTGCGACAGTCAGAGCGATGCGGTTGGGCTTCGACGTCGCGTTCCCAAACCGTGGAGCAACGTTACTTTGGGATGCGTGAACTAAAGCATGCTAGAAAACCTGGGCTAATGAAACTCAGTGCGTGAGGTTAATATAACTACATGTTTTAATAAAAACAGGGTGAGCACATGATTTTTATTACAAGGAACGGTTTCGTTACACGCCTGTCCGCCTGGCTTAAAGGCGACGATAGAAATGTAGCTCCAATGTTTACGGGGGAACGCGTTGGCGGCAGAGTCACAAACTGTACTCTTGAAGCGAGTCATATGCCGTAGATATGCCGTCGTGTAAGCCCTCTCGCTAGCTGATGTGGACGGCTTCCGAGCTCGTGGCATGTCGCTGACATTCGGCCATCCTCTGACCGATCGTCCCGATCGGAATTCTTGTTCTCCTTTTCAGATTGTTCCTGAAATAATTATAGCTTGACCGTGTCGGCCGGTGCAGAACTCATGAAGATCACCTAAGTTTGTTGGTGCCACGTTAAGTCTCAGAATTACGAACCAGCGCACAGGTCGACAATCTCTCAAAAATCTAAACACAATAAGTACACTCACATAGCACTGAAATATCAACTCATAACCTGCATTTCTTCAAGCGTCTTTTTCATGGGCACTGAGGAATAGGATACCAGTCCTACAACCATGTGAAATGAAAAGTGAGACAAGGAAAAGGAAGGCAAGTAGAGAAAAAGAAAAGGAACGAAGACTAGGAAAAAAGTAGACGACAAAGAAGCAAATATAAAAATGATAGTAACAACACTGCGAAGTCCAAGATTTGCCAAGAATAACGAAAATAACCACGCAAAGTAATCACCACAAATATATAAACCAGGTGACATGCTGGCTAAATGTTGTACACACCCTTGGTGTTACAACCAGTGTGTATACCCAGGTGTATAAACCCAGGTGTATATACCCAGGCGTATACCGAGGTGTATATACCCAGGTGTATATACCCACGTGTATATAAACATGTATTTAAAAGAACAGAAAAATAAGTTTCAGAATTAACCTCAGAATTACCAAAAGAAAGCAGGGGAAATATTTCCCTGCTGCCGAATACACCTTTTGTATAAACAAGTTACGCATCTGGCTATGCGTAACTTGCAAATCCTGCAAATGTCAGCCGCCAGAACCTTCGGCTACGTACTCTAAGGGTGTTGGTCAACGCAGCACAAGCGGAAGCTCGGAAGAACCAAATGTAGCACTTTTGATGAAGCACATTTTGGACATGAGTTACAAACTGACACTGGTTTTAGATCGAATAAATAATTTCGAGAAGTCAATGGAGCAGCAGTCAGGAAAACATGACGCTGTATTAATGAAGTTGACTAACCAAGAAAAAAACAGTGGAGGGAATAGAACATTCTTTAGAAATAGTGGGCAAGGACTATAATGAACTTCTGGAGAAGGCTACCGTGCAGGAAACGGAGTTAAAAGATCTAAAGAAAAAATCAACAGAACTTGAAAGACAAGTCTCAAAAAAAGACACGGAGATCAAGGAGCTCAAAACCGCTAAAGATGCTGTTGAACAATACTCTAGAAGGAATAATGTGGAAATTCATGGTATCACTTAAAATATAACGAAAATCTTTTAAAAGTTATCCAGCACTTATCTGCTAAACTGCAGCTGCCGTGTCCGGCACCTGAAAGCATAGAAGTGGTCCAAAGATTGGGCCACAAAGAGGGTAAGATAGCACCCATCATTGTTCGTTTTAAAGACAAGGCTTCTTTTAGAGGTCTCTAAAAGAAGAGTGCTAAAAGGTGAACAGGTGTTCAATAATAAAAATCTGACCAAGTATTTTAGACAACTCTTGTGGAAAACCAAGCAGTGTGCAAAGGAGACGGAACACAAGTTTGTATGGGTTTGTAATGGAAATTTATTTGTCCGTGAAAAAGAAGGCTCGGCTGTGATCCATGGGGAAAATGAACATGACTTGTCTAAACTACGTTAAACATGGCGAATTCATATTCATCGTTTGATGACTGGGATCTTAGTACCCAGAGCATGTTGGCAGATATAGACGGTGAAAGAATGGAACTTAACTTGTTGCACATAAAAGTTAGAGGTGTTCAAAACCATTGGGACCGACAAAATGTATATTTACAAAATAGAGTAGCATGATTGGATATATTAATTTTAACAGAAGTAATTATTGACTCAACGATGGCAAGTTCTTTCAATTTGACCGAATTTCAATTGTTTTCGGCGTGGAGGAAGGAAGAAGAGGTTGTGGTATATTAGTCTTTATACAGCAATTCCAGGATGTCCGATCAACTGGCAGTTTCTTGTAACCACGCAGAGGTTTTGGTACTTATGTGTGTCTAAGCGGGAGTTATCTTTTGTAATCTGTGCAGTATATAGACCGCTCCAGTGCAAACATACCTAGCTTTCTCAATGAATTAAATGACATCTTTAAACAATTCAATAACAACCAATACTTGGTTGTTGCTGGCGATTTGAATATAGATGTAATGAATGCTGCTAAGCATGGTGTGTGTGATTATCTGAATTTACTAGCCGGTTTTGGTTTAGAAAAAATAATTAATGATTACACTAGGGAAGAATACTTGGGATCCCGCTTAACAAAGTCATATATTTACCATATCATTGTTAGAGGAGGTGATCTATAAATGCTTTAAGGTGCAATTAGACAAAAAGTTGCTGATCATTACTTTATAGCTCTGGCAATAATAAGGGTGAGTCCCGAGGAAACCGATCGTGCAGTATACAGGCGCATTCTTGATAACTATCAATAAGATTGACAAAATGATACGAGAATATAACTGGGCCTCCCTCCTTGCTTTTGATCATATTACTACTTACCAGATGCTTGGGAATAATTTGAGGTCGATATACGAAAAGTGTTGGAAAACTGTAAAAATAAGACAAAGAAATCCACAAAATGCCTGGATAAACGACGAAATATTGACACTATGCCGTGAAAAAGATAGGTTGTGGAACATTTGTAAAGCAAGACCACATGATATGTATAATTAAAGGAGAGTTTAAAAAACTACGTAATAAGGTAACTGCCAAAATAAGACTGGCAAAAAAATATCATTATACAGTTAAATTTCGACAATGCGAGGAAATCCGAAGAAAACTTGGGATTGGATAAAGGAAATTACGGGAAGTAAAGGGAAACAAAATATAGATGAAACAATTAAAAAAGCTTTTGGTAGTAACAATGTCACTTCTTTATGCAACCAATTTAACGACTCTTTTGTTCAAAGGATTGCGGATCTGAGAAAAGTACTACTACATCAAGAAGAAGAATCAAATAGCTACGAAAATAGCGTGCACTCAGCTTACTTACCTCAGATGACAGAGATAGATCTTAGATGCATAATAAACAACATGAAAGCGTCAAAACCTGCGGGGAATGACTCCATTCGATTAAGGGACATTCAGAAAAATTTTGAGGTATTAAAAGACGTTATAATAAAAATAGTAAACGAATCACTCTCATCAGGGAAAGTTCCAATCGAATTAAAAACAGCTGTTGTGAGACCATTATATAAAAATGGCAGTAAAAATAAATTATGAATTATAGACCCATTTCAATATTGCCAATCATAGCGCAAATTATGGAAAAATTTGTTTTTAATACAATGACATCGTATTGCGAGAAGTTCTGTTTAATAAACAAGTCTCAGTATGGATTCCGTAAAAATAGAAGCACTGAACTTTTGCTGGAAGATCTTTTAGATTATATCAACTACAGTCTTGATAGGAATCAATTTGTTTTAGCCCTATTTTTAGATTTAACAAAAGCTTTTGAAACTATCGATCATGAGCGGCTATTAATAAAACTAAGGAATATGGGTTTTAGAGGTCCGTTCAACGCGTTCTTGAAAGACTATATTACAGACAGATATCAGTTGGTCGAAATTGGCAAGTTTAAAAGTAGATTAACATCACTTAACTCGGGAGTACCTCAGGGGTCAATACTGGGACCCCTTTTATTTAATATTTATGTAAACCAAATTGGAACTCTACCTTGTACATCCCGATTGTATCAGTATGCGGACGATACTGCCTTGATATTAGGGCACAGTGATAAACAAAGTGCATTGTCCATTTTTCAGAAAGATATTGAAATAATAATGAGCTGGTTTTCTGCTAATCACATCTTTGTTAATTCCAGTAAGACAAAACTAATGTGTTTTCGTAGTCCGTATAAACATTTACATCTTAGCACTCCGTTATTTCTCCATTCACAGAACTGCACACGTTGCAGTTGTGTAGCATTAGATTATGTTACAACAACTAAATATTTAAGATTACACCTAGATCAAAATCTCCTGTGGAATGAGCATGTAGAATATCTTATCAAAAGAATGCGTGTTGTCTCGGTTTATTTGTACAGGATGCGTAGTGTAGCGACAATGTCATTAAGAAGGAGGGTGTATGGTGCACTGGGTGAGTCTATTCTCCGATATGGTATCTCTTTATATGGAGTGTGTTCTGATTATAAAAAAAAAACTTGACAAAATACTACATAAAATTGCAGGTAATATTACTTATGGAACAACCTACTCAGAGTTGGAAATGAATCGGAAAATGTATGTCTTAAAGTTGTTATCCATAGAAATACTGCACTGCTATGTTATCTTAGTAAAGCACTATTATAAGAGCAACTTTAAAATAGTATTAGAAAAGGAACGAACACTTAGGCGCTTAGAAAGTTTTGTTATTCCGAAGATTTATACAAATTTTGGGGAAAAAACACGGGCATATTACGTCCCATTTTATTTTAATAGGCTTCCAGAAACTTACTATAACATGGAGTCACTGAAACAAGTAAGATATGAACTAAAAGATTGGTGTTTGAATTTTGAAGTGTAGCCCGGCTTTATTGCTTTAGCATTCCACTGAGTTTTTCTAACTGAAACCATGTGATTATTTTTACTACTTAAAAATTTAATTAAGGAATTTAGTTAATTATTCGACTTATCGCAAAGATTAGCCACCCACATATGTACCCTGGCCGTATAACTCAATAACGGTTGAGTTGAGCGGTTGGCTACTTGTTAAATATCAGCTTGAACTTGGAAAGAACTAGATCACAAAGAAAGAAGGACAGGATAGACACACAGCTGCACCAACCGTATTAGTGCATATTTTACTCGTAATAAATCTGTTCGAATTAAAATGGAACACCCGGTATATGAACAATAGCTAATAGTGACTTATCATGAAAATTCTTAGAGCTGAAAGTGAAATAAATATAGCAGGCATGCCGTGAACGATCTGTAGAACCTCCCTCATTTTCCCCACGCCGTAAGGCGGCAAGCTCTGCCTCTCTGGTGGGAGCCCTGCTCCCCTGCACTTTGTTTTATATATTAAACATTATCGTTGTGCGTTATACAGCACAGGCGCAGCGTGTAACTTCGAAACATAACTGGTTCACGGTATTCACCTTTGCGCGACAAAGATTATTTTTAAGCCGCGACGTTGCACCTCTAATTTTCATAAACAATTATATTGTCATTTTTCATATTAAATATATAATCATACTTGTAGCTATACAAGCTTACCATATGGTACACTTGCAAAGATACATATTCGGTAAACTCGTAAAGATACGCATGTGGCAAACATGTAAAGATACGTAAGTGGTAAACTTGAAAAGCGAGACTATATTCCTGTAGGGCAAGATGAGAGACATCGCCGGACCCATTTCAAAGAATCAAGTGTAGCTTTTATTCAACCTCTGCAGACAATCCGAATGTGCCTCAAACCGAGAATCGGATGCTCCTCGCAATATTTCGTAGCGCGTCGACCGCAGAGGTGCTTGTGTAGTCTTCAATAATTCTGGAGATGCGCTCGTTCACTTCTCGGTATTTTCTTGCGAGACGTGGTAGCTGTTGCCGGGCCCCAATCTAACTGGGCCATCTTCAACCCTTGGAGTGCTCGCTCGTCCTTCAGGCACCTCAAGGAAATCCACAGATTCGGCAGACAACAGTCGACGTTAGACTGAAACGCGAACAAATGCATAGCAGACGGCTGGGGAGTTGTCTTGCACGTGAAACGTTCCGGTATCTCGCTACTTCGGGGATGCTTGCTTGGCTCGTTCGGCGCCTTCGGTCCTGGCTGTTGTGCCTGGGTCTTCATCGTCGTGTGTGTCTTATTCGATGTTGTTGCTTGCGGCCGCGTCTTCGGGCGTTGGCTGTGATCGTTTAGCAGCCCGCCTGCCCCGTCGAGCTCGTCGTCTTCGTTCAGCCCTATTCTTCTGAGACTGGCGCCTATCGCTCTCGGTGCTCTTCACCGGTTAGTTTAGTTGTTAACTGAACGTGTGGCATGTAAACTTGATCCAAGATCCTGGAATAAACTTACCACTGACAATCATGGTTAAAAAAAATCAACCAATCAGCGTCGAATTTGGGTGTGACGTCACACGTGACGTTATACCTGGTTCAGCCAATCAGCATCGAGATAATCGGCGGCTTCACAAAGTTTCCCCCCTCCCCCCAACGAGGCAGAGAACGTTTCATGTTAAAAGGACAACGACCGGTTAATTTCAACGCATTTGGAAAACATGCAGACTGCAATGAATAAAAACGGTATTCCTTTGCTGACTAAATCACTGACCTGGAAGCCCCAATGCCAAGCTTCAACGGAGTTGTTTGTGCGTGGCAGCGTGCGTGACATGTCCTGCAACGCGGCATCGTGCACTGACCAAAGGCTTGTTGGAAGTATGACAACCTGAACACCATTACGTCTTCTGTGACCGATGTAGTTGTCCTCGAAGTACGGACCAGTTAGCCTATGACGAGTTCTCCGGGGACGGGTGGGATTGTGACGGGTGAACCGGTTCCCGTTGTCCACAACATTTCTTTTTCAACGATGTACCTACCAGAGATGGGCAGCATGTGACATAGCATGAACATTTTGTATTTTCTATTTAATTACATATTAAAGAATGTATTCGTTCATTTTATTTCTTGGTAACGTGAATCGTATGTCAAAAGCATGGCTCTTGCCGCGGTTTGAGCACAATTAACATGCCATAAAAAGTAAGGAGAAAATAACAAGGAATGAACGGGTGGAATAGAAGTACTGACTTTTTTTTTAACAGGTTTCGCATTTATGTAATGTTATCTGAAAAGGCTTTGTTGCATAAGTGGTTCTAGACGTTTATTTTGAACATTTGCAGTAAACCTCGAATAGAACCTAATTTTTTTTCCTGATGCTATACCTCCCTATGTTACCTCAAGCAAATTTTATTCATAAATTTGCAATTTCTTTATAAAAGTAATTTATTATCGTAAAATACGGACATACATTTTTATTTGGGCACGGCGAGTTCTTTCTATTCTGGGTAAAACTTAATTTTAAGGTGTCTAACCACGGAAACTAAATAGTATTTAGAAAATTATTCTAAGTTTCACAAATAACTCCCGTTGTACTTGTGCCTTGTAGTTAAACACTTTCTCAACCGTGTAGTTGCATTCGTGTTTAAATTAATTTCTGAAGTACTTTGTATCTGTCTTTCGAGACATTTTAGCAAGCATTTTCCCCATTCCTGGTAGCTATGATAGTACACATATAATATACTAATAATTTAAATATACTACAAGCACAGCGTGAATTTTCTTTTACGATGCCGAAAATAGCATTAGAGCTCTCTCAGTAACTGAAAGACCGAAGAAGGTTGGGTACTACTTGCTCACAAATAGAATTTGCGGCATCTAACTTTCAACACGGACCCTTCGCAGAGCAGCGTCCCCTTGTTGCTATTTTTATCGACGCGGTTTGGGCCAGGGAAATGCGCACGCTATGGAAGCGCCTTTTCGTCCGCATAGGGTGATGCAATCACTGCTTCAGTTGCACAAAACTCTGCCAAATCGCTTACACGTCTACATTCTGCCACATTTCAACCAAAATGTGAGCAATTTGTACCGACACTGCGCCAAATATTAATTTTACTTTTTCAGTACTGCAAACTAAAGCTCAGTATCGTTGCTGTAGACTTCTGCAAACTTTTAAAACTTTCGATTGTCGCCCTCGTACGACGCAGAATTCGATTTGGCCTTTGTATCGAACACTGGCACTGCTTCGAAGTATCTAAATATTTTATCGTTTCTTGGTTTGTTCGGGCGGCTAGGTAGCTTCGTTGAGTGCGCCTTTCACCGCGCACCGCTGCACTGTGGAGAAGCAACACCCGCGAACGAAGACGACTTCGCGATTTCTCGTTCCTCGTTTTGTTTTGCCGCAGCGCCGTCGCGTGCTCAGGCGGAAAGCACGGCCTTATGACAGGAGGGTGCACGCGCGTCCGTCGTTTATTTTGGAAAACAAGACAGAACCTTGTGAATGTCGATGTGATAAATGTACCTTGCCGTTGAATTCTCTGATATATCCTGACGAGTGGCGTGCAATACTGGTCGTGATTTTGTTTTCAAAATTTGAGACTTGATTATGTGTAGCTCGGCAGCAGCCATCTTAAATGTTGTCACTTCTGGTATGCGTTAAAAGATAGTTTTGATATCTCCACGCCGCTGCAAGTTGCACACGAAAAATGCGTGACTGTCACACATTCTTGTTTTGCCATACCTATATTTTTTCGCATATTCCGGGTTGAAATGCTTTACTATTTTTTCGTCCCGCATTCCAAATACGGAACCCACGTGTCTGAGATGTAAATAAAACGAAACACGTCAATGGGTCTCAATTTTTATATTAAAGTCCTCGTTTAGTTGGTACCTTTATATGGGCATCAAACTGTCCGAGGTTACAGTTCACAAGTATAAACTAAGAACTCAATGAGCTTTAGCAATGTGGGAATGGAAGCTTGGCGAGTTCCGCTTGATTTTTTACGAAGGCATCTTTATCACCAGCATACTGATTTTGCATCATCATAATATTAATAAAATTTTTCATTATCGCTTAAAAAACGAAAAAAAACCTTCTCTCATTTTTATGTATGCAAACAACAGAAGGTTGTTTAACTGTGTTATTGCACAGTTTTACTGCAACAGAACGTGAACAAAACATGTATTTTTACAAATAATTATGTTATTCTAATATTATTTCAGTGAAACAGTATTTGGTTTGCCTGTGATTCCGTACCTAAAAATACAATTCGCAGATACTAATATGTGATTAACATTATCGGCACGTGTTTCAAACATGACTGCTGATCTGGGCTTGTTTAAACAGAACTAACGTTCTCGTAACAACACTATAAGAGCGGTTAGTTTTGTGTTTGAGGAGATCAGGCTGTCTGATGTGCAGTGTGCTAACCAGTGGTTCCACAAACGTAGAAAAGCAAATAAGGCATTGCCTTTTTGTCGGGAAGACCATCCCGTTAATGTTAACATAGTTGTCGCAATAGAATATGAACGAGAACGAAGTAAATGCTTGTAACCCAGAAGGTTTTTTTTGTGTGTGTGTGTGTGTGTGTGCTTTATTCGGACCAGACGCATCTCTGCAGATGTCTTTAAATGCACTGAAAGCCTGCGCAGAATTGGGGGTGGTGGTGCGCGCTGTTTTACCTTGTTGAACGCGCGCAACAAGGGAAAAAGCAGCCATAAAGCTTTGTGATAACAACACGTACGTGAAATTATTTATTGTAGGCGCGGTGTTTCCGTCTTATGTATTCCTTCCTGATTCTATACCTGGTTATTATGCCTGCCATAAACGTTGGTTCATAATAAACATATAGTTATTATAACGTACGCTAGGGAGCCAACTGGCGCTAGTGCGCGGTCTCCAATTGAAGCAGGCAGCAACCAGTCTGAAAATGACTTCCGGTAATGCATTTCTAAGGAAAAAGGAAGTGACTTTCTCCCTGCGCATGATTATAAGAGCAAATGTCCCGAATAATTTGTATGTACAATATAGCTTGGAACATGTCTCCACCGTTACTCCGTAAACGTAACTGACCAAATATTGGTCAGTTACGGCGTTTTTCTTTCGAATTCATGGAATTAAAAGTACTAAAATGGTTTCATACATGTATTTATGCACACTGTCCGACACTGTTAGCGCAAACACGGCATCGGCGCTTTTCTGCAGGGAGGTTTACGTGCCAAAGCAATGAAGATCGTCTCGAAAATCAAGAAAGACGTCAAGAACGACGCACTAACACTGGGTCAGTACCCACCTGTGCATGTGGACGATCAACATAAAGTAAAGCCGAGTCATGAGTGCGATTTGCAATAAATAGCATTCGTTTTATTCACTCTGCTGCTCATGTATTGGTGCAAAGGCAGGTTTGTTTCGCGTTCAAAACTGATACCTGCATGCTCGAAAACTTTTATTATGGGGAAAAGCTAGAAAACTCTTACCGCCCGATAAACTCACTGAGCACAATAATAAAAATTCAAACTCCTTTTACAGTGCGCGCAACTCTGTCGTAAGAAAATGGTATGCAATACCAACGCACTCCCCAAAAACCAGTATTTCTACTGTTTTACGTCTTTTACCCGCTCGTAAATTGGAGGTCATTTTAGTGGCATATAAACCTCGAAGATTTTCAATGTTAACGCCATCGTGATGTTGGCGCTCCTTGAACAAGTCCTATGTTCTTTTTTGGACGGTTATACTTCTTGCTTAGATTCGCCGCTTGTCTTTACACACTTGCCGTGGAACGTAGGAGTAAACCCGGAATACTGGGAGGAAGAAACATTGCTCACTGATTGGACAAATGCTGTAACTAAATCAATTTCACTTTTTTAATGTTAATAAATTTACCTACTATTCACTACGACCCAAGTAACAAAGGTAAGTCCTGTTATACTCCGGTGAAGAGACAAGATGCACGCGTGGCGTGTTTTCGCATAGAAATGCACAGGAGCACCTCAAAAGTGAACCAAGTGAACTGGTTGCTGCTGCTCATATTTGAAACCGGAAGTCTCATAGACACTAGCGCCAGTTGAACCTCTAGTGTACATTATAATAACTTTATGATAGTAACGCGGTAAACAATCTAAACCTCGCTTCTGAAACAGGCATCGAAAACGCACAACTGAGCAAAAATGTCGTTGAAAATTACCGTTATTTCAGACGCTCTTCGTCAAACAGAAACAAAACGGCCATCGAAACAGGAAGTGCTCCAATAAATGCACCGGTGATTTCAAGAGACTCGCCTAGATGGCGCCACACTACAGGACGACGAAAATCGTCTGCTCCACGGGAGCGCTCCCGAGAGTCCACTCCGTCGTTCCACGTTCCACAACAGCGGGGGAGGCTGGCGATCCGTCAGGCGCTCTGAACATCTGTCGCCTGAGCACGAAAACACCAGAACAAAGTTTCCGACGCCGGCACCGTGTCTAGCTACTCCCCCGAAGGTCCAAGTTCACCTCAGAGAGTCAGGTCGTCCAGCATCGTCTGCTTTATATCTCGGATTACAGGTCCACCACGCTCATCATGTCCGCCGGATACGAGTACGACTATGCGCCGGGTAAGTCTCGTGGTGCGCTGTGCTTTATCTGGCCGCGTTTCCGCCGCATATAGAAACGCCCGATCAGTCTTCGAGAGGGCAGTTTCTTTATTCAACGCAGCGGCTGTCCACAAGTGTTGTGTCATCTGTCACAGGTTGGACCATGACGTGGGCCGGTGAAGCAACCGACGGCCACGTGATGTTGTCCAACCGCGTGTCTCTTCGTACTAAGATGCGCATTTAAACGGTTGTTCTTTGTGAAGTTGTGAAATTAGCTGCTGAGAGAAGGAACACTTATCTTCTAGGAGTTGCTGTATAGAGTTTTAATCCCATAGCGAAACCTCTACTGCAGCGAATTCTTGATTTCGTAGTGCATTCCTCATGTCATGTCTTTGTGGCACCTGTCATGTCTTGCGGACATTGACCGATACAAAAGACAGCCTGTCAAGAACAATGCTTCAATCTCCGATGCATGCCAACTGTTACGTTTACTTGTGCTTCTCCCATCCAACGGCTTTGAAAACAGCCGGTTTTCAATCTCCTTTGCATGCCGAGCTGTTACTATTTGTGCATCTCCCATCCAACGGCTTTGAAAACAGCCGGCTGTCGCATATGTGGGTGTCATTGCTCCAATCAAGGCCTCGACACACGCAGTTCCATCAACAACCACTTTAAGTCGTTCGGCGTTCAATATAAAATCCGATATGGAAAAAAAAAACTGTTTAGGATTTTTTTTTTATTTTATTTTGACGATTCCGTATATGCTGTCCGCATTTTACTGCCAGTCGCCATGCTTGAGAAAATGAGACATCTTTGAAAACCCCGACAGCAGTCCTCCAACTGTTCGGCTATGACCTGATACTCCACGGCTTTATGATGCGGCTCTTGGTGCAAAGGCTGTCTTGAGCGCCAAACCTTTACGACCGGCGCTCTTTTCCAGCTAAATTATTATATGATGTCTTTCTTTCTCTTTCTTTCTTCCTTTCATTTTTTTCTTTCTTCGTCGTGCAACGATAAGTTATGTGAACCTAAGTAGGTGCGGACGTATTTGTTTGCATTGGAGTCTCAGGGAGCGGCCCCTTAGAACGACGTAGCCGTTTGAGAGACAACTTGTGCATGATACCAATCTGCCTTATTATTTCGCAGCACCAAAGATTCCTATATACTGTTTCTTTTTATCGCGGCGATTTAAGGTAAAAGTCTTCGAACAGTGTACTAGGCACTAAAAAAATTGAACTTTTTTTATTTTATTGTTTTGCTAAAAAAGCGACTTACAACGTGGAAGTAAATATATTCCAGTACACATCACAAAAAAAAAATTTTATGTGACAGTGGAGGGCTTTAATGTGACAAATCTCGGAAAATGTAGTTGTAATTGTTATAGAAAGTCTTCCATTCGGTCGTGACATTAAAGCGTAATTCAGTTTTGTTACGGTTCATTTTAGTCGAACTAACGAATTAAGCTTATACCTTCTAAAGAAAAAATATTAAATTGCAATAATCCAATTACCGCAATTGAACTACTACCCCAAGGCGTGACCGTAGAGAGTAATACCGTGCGCGAAGGAAAAGGAGAGACGAAACAGTAGATACAAGTGTTATAACTTTAATGAGTCGTAGTTTCATCAAGCCAGGAACGCTCGTCGCCTGTGCCGCACGACACGCCCGCGTGCTCAGCCGTTAGGCTAAATGGAGAAGCTCGAAAATTAGAATTCAGTTGAAGCCTCAGAGCGAGGGGCGCGGTGTAACGGCTGCTTTAAAAAACTTGTTTGCGACATTGTTAAGGGGAGAGTACTGATTTAATATTTATGTATCATTTGCATAAATTCACTTAACTGAAAAATGTCCACGCCACAGTACGCTATTCGCTTCCAATATTGTGATCTGCACCTAAGCTACAGACAAAATACATTGAACCCTATGTGCATCAGCCGTTTCACAGCTTGGAAGACTATGTGAATGTATAGCGGAAACCATTTTTTATTTGTTTTGTTTTAAACAGCTGCAAGAGTGTCGTCACCAGAGAAACTACCCGACATGTCACAAGCTTTTCACTCGGTTTGTGGTACGAAGAAAATGAAGCCCCATACTGCCACAAAGTTGCGGCTCCAATTTCCTCGTACGATTTCTTTTATCTACGTCTCTTCCGCTATCAGCTTTCTAGAGACTGTCAACAGTGTCACGAGAACAGACCGACCAGACCGCAAACCTGCAGAGGGCGGTTTCACGCCACCTGCATTCGGCTTAAACTCTGGCGAGAGTCCACGCTGGTGAACCTCCGCCCCTTGATTTTCTTACGCTCGGAAGCGGTGCTTTCGAACTCGCTCAAGTTCCTTCGAGATTGCGGTCGACTGGTACATTCGGAGTAGTTGGCGACATAAAGGAGCGTCGGCTGATAGTCAAGTTTGACAACACCGGCCGAGTCGGCGCTTGAGCTGTCGCTATTCGTGACCAAAATGCTTCCGGCGGATGCGTAAGGGCGACTTCCACGTGGGAAGAACCAAGTACGGGTGGTCGCGACCCAATTACGTCCACAATCATGCTTCCTGAGTTCCTCGTCGGTTGAGCTACTCACCATGCTTCTGAGATTTTATCGTGGCAGAAAAACAACGCTAATGAAGAATCGCTTGCACACAAGCAAATAAAAAACATGGCTGAAAAAAAACAAATATCACCAGACGGTTTGATGGAAGTGGAACGACCTCTTGGGAGACCGCCCTAAAGCCTTCGATTGGTCAAATTTCAAATCATCAGGTTTGGTTTCAAGACGAACTGGGCATACATTTCGAAGCGCACTTAGCGCACTTGTATAGTGAATGTTCACAATCGATGGAGTGCGTTTAATTATGACCATTAATTATGACGTTACCTCGGTGACTCTGTGGCATAGTCTCGGTCTATGGATTCTCTTTGGACGGGTTTGAATCCCAAACGAGATGCCCACAATGACAAAAGTTTGTACACCAACGCGCTGTTTACAAACCAGTCCGCGTTTGCTCACACGAGGTGTGCGCAGAAACCAGCGTGAGATGAAGCGTCTGCGCATGCGCAGCGCCGACAGCAGCGCCACCGCTGTGGCGTGACGATCCCCGCGTGGCCTAAATTAATCGATAAAAGGTCAAAAAGTGCGAACAAACGGGGACAATGAAGAAACACGGACGACAGGACAGGCGCTTGACAGGCCTGTCCTGTCGTCCGTGTTTCTTCATTGTCCCCGTTTGTTCGCACTTTTTGACCTTTTATTCAGTAATGGACCAACTAGCCCAGACCCAAGTTTTAATTCTAAATTAATCCCCAGCCCTCCCCAGTGGCATACCAGATTTATTTCGCAAGTCTCAAGCGTAAAACCACCGAAATTTTCGATTGCCACCAAGCAATTTTTTTTTCTTTTTCTTTTTATACGTGGAGCGTCGGCTGATAGTCTATTACTTGAAGAAGGGCGTCCGCCCGAAACGTCGTTTATACCTCCTTGTCCGCGTATTTTTTCGAGAAGCGCAACCTATATATTACTTGCGATTACGTGTTTTGGCTCATTGTCCTCGGCAGCGCCTCCATTCTCTTGGATACTACCAGACTTGTGCTCGTTACTTGAAAAATGTAATGGATTACAATTACAAATTACCGAGCCTCAAATGTAATAAATTGCCGTTACAAATTACTTTCGCTGAAAAGTAACGGATTACTTTACTCGTTACGTTACAGATTACTTTCACGTTACTTTTTCCGTACACTTATCCAGAAAACAATAGAAACAATTTTGATATTTTTCAAAAATGTTTTGCAACACTACTTTTCATTTCTCATACGCCCGTATTATGCGAGTCCTTGTAAAGATAAGATATCGTATTTAAGAGAAAGAGTGTAGGTGCACTCCGTTCAACTGTAAGCTGACAAGGCACCGAAAGCTGCAACCACACCCACCATCCTGCTAGTTTACGGCCTCCGAAAATGATCCCTGGAATTGTGCATACAACGCTAGCGGTGAGCGTGCTCAATAGCAGCGCTTACCTCCGCTCAGAGATCAAGAGGACAACGCCTTCTCGGCGTTGTCTTCTCGATCTTTGTTTTTCGCATATTTGTATATGCCTTGCACGTTTCTTCTAGTGGTTCTAGTGACTGGTCATTCCAAAAATCGCGTTTTCTTTTCGGCTATTCTCCCCTTCCTGATGTTTTTTGTTTTTTTATTTTGTGGAACTTGCTCTCTTTATGCTGCTGAAGGTTCTGCTCGTATTGCTCCAGTTACTGTATTATGCTCATATTTTTAAAATTAACGAGTAATTAAAGTAATCCGTTACATATATATTTTCTAACGAAATTACATTAAAAATTACTCCCGAAAAAAGTAACGTGGCAATTACAAAATTACTTGAAAAAGTAACGGATTACTTGCCAAGTCTGGTTGTAACGTGCACAAACATCGGACATCATAATAAATCATATTTCCGTGTTTCATTAGGTTTCTACAATCAGCCTGTGCTCGGTGTACTATCAATATATATATATATATATATATATATATATATATATATGTGTGTGTGTGTGTGTGTACGTATAGATTTCTTGAAAAAACAGTGAGTGCGCAGGCGAGCTGGTGGAAGTTGATCATGATGTAGAATACCCGAGACTGTGGTAAAAGCTGGGAATCTTGGTCGAAAAAAAGAGACAGGGGAAAAGACATTCTTTTCCCCTGTCTTTTTTCTTCGACCGAGTTTCTCAGCTTTTACCACAGTCTCGGGTATTCTACATCATGATAGATTCCTTGGAGTCATATACGGAACGACGACCGACGTCACGGCATTGGTCCTAGTTTCGTGTTCGTGTTACTGCCCGCTAATCCAATTGCATAATTGCATGATGTCACGGCGCGATAAATGTCTGCGTCTGGGGCAACAAAGCATGTGCCTGACTTTACTGCTTCTCCGAGAGGGCATGAGGTGATGAGGAATCCAAGCCTGCCTCCAAGGCCCCAACCCCTCGATTAGAACATTGTATAGGGTTTATTGATATTCCCGCAACGTACGAAATTCCTCGAGGTCGGTGCCATTTGTTCAAGAGGCCTGCCCATCGCCGAACACGATAATTATCTGACTGAGACATGTCGGGGGTCGAGCGTGGTTTCTAACGTACGTCCGACTTCTCCGAGGTTTTGAACAATCGATGTCGTGATGAGTCCTTTCCTGCCGAAGATTCTTCAGCTAGACGGGTTTGGGCGGGCTTGAAGCCAAAGGAAGATTCGGCGCTGCTGAAACCTAGCGACCGTCGACTCGTGGGAGTCGCTCTCGATCGCCGGAAAAGGGCAATTGCCTCGGCCCTCTCTCGACGTCGAAGCGACATCCACGCGGCACCAACGAGCCGACTGGTTTTCCGAGAGCGTGTATGCCGCCGACGCAGTCCGAAGGGTGGGAGGCGAAGATATCGTGCCCCATTGATCGCCGAGGCGTCCGGCCTGTCTTCCACCGTGGCCTCGGCCCGTAGCGGGGAGATCCTTTTGGCGGTTCCCTTTGTGACCGCCGAAAGCGAACCGAGGAGCGCTTTTCGGCGGTCCGCGGGTTCGTTTCCCACAGCGAATTCCGTCGAAACCGAACTTCCCAGACGACTCTCGATCCTCGAACTTCCGCATTATCGAACTTCACGTTCACGCTCGGACTTTACAGTCAAGATAGTGTGCGCACTGTGTGCACGCGTGTCCGTCAAGGAACCTACCCACCTTTGTTTGTGGAATGATATGTCGGTCAGCGACGAGGTGTGATAGGTGACTTAGCAAAAGTGAAGTGCGCTGTGACAACACCGACAATGGCGCCCTTCGTGTTCGGTGTCACGCGTGAGTTGGAAGTTATTTAACGATTCATGATCGGACCCTCGTCACGTTTTGTAAAGAACAGCGCACAACACTGAAGAAGTTAAAGCACCCTCATTTTGGTATTTCGAGCGATATTCACCAGACGGCGACGACTCGGAAAGTGTTCGCTGAAGCTGCATCTGCTTTCGATGCACGAGCACGTGGCCAACGCGCGCTATCAGCTCGCGCAGATGGCTTTTGATACTTGTGGGAGGAACGGCTGCAAGCGCGTATAGCTTTAGAATGCGCTTTCCTTGCGCGAGTGCTCGTGCGAGGAAAGCCGCAATTATTTTTGATCTTGAGTTTCTCCCGTGTCGGCGCGGAAGTCCTCCTCTCAACCAGTCTGCGGCGGCAGTCGACCGGTTTGAAGCGATCGTCGCTGGGAAATTTCATTTTTGCCTTGCTTCGCCTCGTTTAACATCGCATTCGTGCAAGGCCTGTGATGTTGATACCTTGAAAAATGTAGGCCTTTATCGCATATTTTTATTTTATTTCTGTATTATTTATTTAACCATTCTGCAGGAGAGGTACACGTAGTAAGAGAAAATTAATCGGTCCATTTCCGACATAATGAAAAGCACACTTTTTATATAGCGGTACACACAAGTTGGGGAAATTATGAGCAACATAGTATAGTGGGCGAATTACCAGTCTTGTCTTTGGGACAACGAAAACGAGCAGACTTTTTTTTATGTTAAAGCTTCTACAATTCTTGAAGTACCCAAGTTAGTAGTCTTTTTTTTTTTTGACAGATTTACTTCTTTGGTTATTTATAAAGCGATTGGATTTTGAAGTGCGTGATTATGGAACATGCTGGAGCTAAACCAAACATGCACGACGAAATCCGCCAAACGTTTCCTCGTACATATGTCCTGCCCTTTAATTATACTCAAATGCATTAGCTATCGCGCACAACATCGCTCAAAACATGCATAAAAACGGACGACATAAAACGTCTGAAATTATCTCACGGTTAATTTTATCTGTGTTTAGGCGGAAAAAAATCCTGTTTTCACCCGAGTTTTTATAAATATATATATATATATATATATATTATACTCGTGAAAACAGTTTCCATAACACTAAAATTAACCGTGAGATAATTTCAGACGTTTTATGTCGTCCGTTTTTATGCATGTTTTGAGCGATGTTGTGCGCGATAGCTAATGGCTAATTCGTGTGGTCATTTCCCGGCAAAATATTTTGCCATATCTCCGGCAAGGGCGTTCGCGTGGTCAAAGGCTGGCGAGTGCGCGCCGTTCGGGTGGCGCTTCTCAGGCGTGTGCTGGCAATTTACCGGCACAATTTTTGCCCGAGCTTCAAGAGGTCGGGCAGCTTGTCTGCCAGACTGTATCCGGTATCGTCATATCCGAATCGGGAAAGGGAACCAAACGAAACAATGCTCGCCAATAGCCGGTTCCAGTAGAAAACGAAGCCATTGAGACAGACACCCCTCTGTGGTTCGAGAAAAGGCAGCAAAAGCAACGGAGATAAAGATAAAATATTTTGAAGGAACCTTGCGCAAGATCAGTTTGCTATGGGACACAGCGAGTTATTACACCGCTGTAAAAAAATGTATTGATAGTGCTGCAGCTCGACACTTGAACGCTCATTACTATTTCAAAGGGCTGGGCCAAATGAAAATGCTGAGGATTTCAGAAAAAAGGTAATAACAAGGAAGTAGAATTTAAACAGCGACGCTGGTCAGCCTTCTGGGATTCTCGTAAGATGGCAACAGTTCTTCGGAAATCCAAACAAAATATACTAAAATTTGTTTACCCACATCTCAGAGTCCAAATATATGTTGCTGATGCCTACAACGTGCTTATTGTATTATAAAATAATCGAGGAAGAAGTTAACAAAGTTAACGCGCCACCCTGGCAAACGAAAACGCCAGTTGCAGGCGCTTTGTGTTCGGGTGGAGAGGGTCACGTGATACGCCGCTGGCGCGGTTTTGGTTGCCTGTGCCGCCGGCGTGGGCTCGCCGGCGATTGACCACCCGAATTCGCCATAATGCATCTCAAATCGTGCAAATCTCAAATCGTGCAGGCAAAAAGGATCGAATTTTTAATTTCGCTGAAAAAAATATATGTTATGGCGTCGTCTCTAGAAACGCAGTAGCCACAAACGGCAAGTCCGTCGGACTTTTTGTTCTCGACTTACGAATTTTAAAAGAGGCCGCGGCGGAAAGCAGTGTTTTTTACATCCGTCGTGGGTCGGATGTTTCGCTCGATCTCCCGTCGTGGATTTTCAGTCCACATTATATTAACTTTTTTCAAGCACTCTGTGGGCACAGGTAAAAGGCTCTAATACCATGAAATTATTTTAGGCGTTTTGCTTTTTTTCTGTAAAAATGTCAAAAACGCCCCCTCGGTCAATGGTTGACGAACTTTGACAATTAAATACTGGCGATCTACTTTGGTTACATCAATATTTTTTATGTCTATGGAGAGCCCAAAACACGCTCTTTATAAATATTATAAAATGATTTACCTGTATTAAATAGCCTTTGCTGGACGTTTACGTTAATGTTATGCGAAAACCAAAAAGTTCCAATTTTAAAATCGATTTTCTAAAAAAAACAATTTTTTATTTTTTTTATTTTTTGTTAAAATGTAGATATGATAGTTGTCTACTCGAAAAGCCAGTCGAGCAAGTATGCGAAGGGCGCTCGAGCGCCCCTCGCACACTTTGGAGGACGCGATGCTGCGAACGGTTGAGAGGAGGCGACCTCCTCTCCACCGTTCGCTCCGCTGAAGTGGAAAGGGGTGGGAGGAGCTTCCATTTCGTTCTTAACCTGTCACAGACTATAGGAAGTGTTGCGCGGCGCCAGCCTCCGCGCCAGCTGTGCGCGTGATTTTGCCGAAAACAAAAGGGCTCGTTTTGACCAAAAACCCGGCGGTGTCTGTCAGTTTGTCAGCGCTGGGGAGACAGAGAGAGGTTGACGGGTGCTCACGTCAGCGCTTCGGACCAATGGGAGCGCCGCACGCGACAACTGACAAACGAAAGACACCGCCGGGTCTTCGTCAGAACGAGTGTTCTATAATGCTAACGCATTAAAAGCTCACGATTGCGGCGCCTTCACAGTGCGTGATTAGCTTAGTCGGTGAGAGCGAACGCACAAAGACGACGAGCACGGTGACGATGGATTTTTGTCGCCGCTTGATTGGCTCCCGAGGATAGTAGCGTCGGCTAGTGACGTATTACGTCATGCCATTGACGATTACGTTTACAAATGTGTAACACGCCAAGGTATATATAGCGAGCCTTCGCATCATCTCGTTCCCTGTGTACACACGGCTGGTAGCTAACAACACGGCGCATCGACGTCCTCCAAAGTATGCGAAGGGCGCTCGAGCGCGCTGTATACGTTGCGTCGCACGGTTGCCTCCTCGAGTATACCTGAGTCGATCGATATATTATGGGCACGTGTTTCTATTGTGATGCGCACCTGTTTGCGCTCGGCAGCGGGAGACCCCGTGTCCATGAGCGAGCCTTTTTTCCGGTCCGCTTCAATCGCTTCACGTGTAGTGCCTGTTACAAGTATACCTGCCAGGTGCTGCGAACATTTTATGAGAGCGTTGTATGGTCGACGTGAGCGTTTTATCGTGTGTCGGCAGGAAGGGAATTTGAACTTTCCACGTCGGATGTTCAAGTGCAGGGGCACCTGACGCGATGCTGCGTATAAACACACTCGGTGACCGGTCGAACCCCCGCTGCAGTCGAATGACGTCGGTGAGATATTCGCACAATTGCGTGATAGCGGAATCATATGTACTTTATGCTCATACCCTGTCAGAAAACCCTTCTCATACCGTAGGGTTCACATCGCTTATTGGAAATGGATTAACGGATGATACGAAGCAAAACGAGAAAGAGCTACCAGTTTCCTGTCGCGGCATCGAGCCAACTTCCGCCCCTTTCGTTCCTGCCGCATCCTGTCACGTGGAGAGCGATACGATACACTCCACTACTTTTCGGCGTTCCCAACAAGCCCAATCACCTCGACGCTCGTAAAATACAAAACCAGCGCCAGCGTTTTTTTACTTATGTGAAAGTCGTTTTTTTGTAGTGTGTGTGCATGCGAGTGTGTGTGTGTGTGTGTGTGTGTGTGTGTGTGTGTGTGTGTGTGTGTGTGTGTGTGTGTGTGTGTGTGTGTGTGTGTGTGTGTGTGTGTGTGTGTGTGTGTGTGTGTGTGTGTGTGTGTGTGTGTGTGTGTGTGTGTGTGCGTGCATGCGTGTGTGTGTGTGTGCGTGTGTGTGTGTGTGTGTGTGTGTGTGTGTGTGCGTGCGTGCGTGCGTGTGAATGTGTGAGCGTGTGAATGTGTGTGCGTATGTGTGTGCGTTCACTTACGTTTACGAAGGATTTTTTTTTTCTTTCGGAATCGTTAATTTTTTGGAACGTTATAATTAGATACACTATGTTACCGGCACCTTCTTGATTAAAAAAGTTTCGTTTGAGAAACTTTTCAGGGATACCGAGGACTACAGAAGGGAAGAAAGAAAAATTTGCCGCTCAGCTTCTCACGCAACGTATTCAAGCGTGTTTTTTTTTTTTTTTTGTATGTGCGCAAGGAAACATAAACAGCCCCAAAATATACCAAACAGCAAGAGATGGAGGAGAGGCGAACGTCATGTCGCAGAGTCTGAGGACTGGGGGGTCCTTAACCCTAGCCGCCTGTTGCAACCGGAAAAAGCGAGCAAACCCTGCCGAAAATGAAGTATATGTATATCATGGCAGTTCGAGGTGACGCTGCTGGGCGTCGTCAAACCTTGTGTTGCGCCCTGTGGCTTTATCCTAAAGCGTGCTTGGAATCAAGCGAGCTAAGAACTTCTGAACAGGTTCGACGGAGAAAACCGGAAAGCCTCAAGACCTGAAGCGACTTGTTTTCTGTATGTACGAACGAGGGTTGGCTGAAAGTTTGCCACGTTTGTTGAGGGGTCGGCCAAGACCTGAGGCAGTGCTTGCAAATAAACTCCTCTTTTGATAGCCGGTTTGATAGGTATATGATAGCTCATTAATGTAATGGCTAGGTTTTTTTCCCTTCTGCGTTCATTCCGTTGCTTTTGGAACTCGCATGGCCTTGAGGCAGGGATTTCCCTAGACCCCCTAGTGGGGTATAGACCCCTAGTTTTCTTGGACACCCCCACCCCTTGAATCTAAAAAAAAAAGGAAAAAATAAAATTCTTTTTTTTAGATTAAGTAGAAAACACCATTTCTCAGGTGTATATATAGAGAAAGGGAAACATACATTACGGGTATGAGCATTTGGTTAATAGACGTCTGTAATTTAGCTAGTGGACTAAAAAAGAAAAAGTTTTATATTTATCTAGCCTCGCCTCGCATCGCCTCCCGCCCCCCCCCCCCCCTCCCCCGAGCCATTGGGACACCCCCCCTTGATTAGAATCCTGGGGAAACCCCTGCCTTGAGGTCAGTGCAAATGGGAGAGTAGGGAAGAGCACAAACCTCATTTTTCGTTGCGTGGCTCAAGAACGGCAGACATGTTCGGCACTTCATTATGACGCTGAATGGTTTGGCGTTGCGAATATACCCACACGACTCATTCGCGAACAATTTTTTGTTCCTTCGTTCCTTAGTGATGTCCCTTCCGTAGGTATACGTTTTTTAGCATATTTTGGCTGGGTGCTGGTGCTTCGAGTCATAGAGTCATAGAGTAATAGAGAGGTGTGAGGACGATCTACCACTGACTGGCCATTCTTTCCAGGGGTCGAACAGATTGATTCATGTTAGATAATTTTAGTAACGATTCTGTCGGTAAATACTGATTCTTTTCAATGCTGGCCCAATTGCTCTACGGAACCTCCCGACTACGTGCACGGTGCTATCTGGAGAGGCCGGCGTTTTAGACTGTCCCATCCGACTCATTACAACGCTTCGTTTTGTAGGCGGAAGGCTTTAAGGTACTCTGGAAGGGGATAGATATTTTTATAGATATTGCGATGTTAGGATGAAGGTCAACATCGTGCAAGCGGAACACGTGTCAGGGTTGCGCGTCGCGCGCTCGCACTTCTATCTGACCATCTTCGAAATGCAACGTGTTGGGACTGTGGAATAGGAGCGCTCTTAAGCTGCGCGGTGTACCTGTTGCACTGACAAGACTACATTTATAATTGTCTTCATCCTTGTTAAACGCGAGGAAAGTGCGGCTAGAAATGTCAATCAACATCCTCCCAATCGATATAAAAATTTAAAAAAAATTAAAAATCTGCCTTGGTTGAGTTGAGGGGGCGAAGGTTTGATCACTCAATCGGTCTTTGCGTATGCACGTAGCCGGTGGTTTAACCATCAGCGACAGCAGCGTGAGCAACGGGATCGATTGTAGGCGTTTCTTTATTGCGTTGGCGTACTTCCAGAGAGTTAGTTCATGTTCGCGTGACGACAGGCAGCAGCAAGGGAGGTTGAAAGGATATGGCTAGACTGGCAGCACCGGCAGCGCCGGTTATTCAGTTTCTGAACGAAAAACAAAAATAATTCGGAATGATAGTATGCCCTCTTTGCAAAGGCGAACGATGTACAGGCATCTCAAGTACGTGGAACGAAAAAATGAAATAGATATGCGGTTGCAGGTCTCCGTGGCTCTTGTCATTCGAGAGCCCGAGTGTTATCGTTTGAAGAAGCGATATACTGTATCACCGCTTGAGTAGAGCGAGAGCTGTCCAAGCAGAAGTAGGCGGTGGAACGTAGTTTAGAGACAACGCTGCGGTTTATAATCCCTACCCTGCTCCCAGCTAAAGTGCCGTGTTTGAGACAGTGTGATTTGGTAGGGGCTCGGAACTGCGCTTAAAGAGAGAAAAACTAGATGCCACCATTCGTGTAGCCATAGCAGTGCTTCACCTGCTTTCCTGCCGTTGGAGTTGTCACGCAACAAAGTAGTAAACTGGGCCAATTGGTTATAATTAAATATAATTGATAAAAATCAACTTAAAAAAAAAAACGGGGACGAAGGAAGGAACAAACACGACAGGACGGAGCTGAAGTCGCAACTAAATTTAGTACTTGAAACGAAAAAAAGAAGAAGAAAAAAGGACAAAAAGACCGCATCTCCACGTGGTGAATGATGTTGATTGGGGCGAAGCTCTGGTGGTGCTGATGATACTGATTTTATTGTTCATAAGTAGTGCTAATGGTGCTGATTTTTTTTTTATTGCTCATAGGTAGTGCTGAGTTCCGGGTCGCGTTTCGACTTCATTATTACTGCTTTATGGTCGGTGAAATGCAGAGCCAGTGGTTCTTCTAGCGGATCAGCTTGGATCCGCTAGAAGCCGTGGAACGCATCTCCACCGCTTAAGTCAACGGTCCATGTCAGAAAGAGAATGTGTGGTATGGAACGTGGTTGTATACGCATTTGAGCATTTGACCGCAGCGCCCTCTCGTCTAGAAACGTTGAGCCAATGCATGCAAAGTTTAACGCGATTATATACGCATTTGACCGCAGCGCCCTCTCCTGTAGAGACTTTGAGCGGCTACATGCAACGTTAGAGTGTAATGTAGTGGTTAAGACGTCTGCCTTGTAAGAACGCGGTCCTGAGTTCAAACCCCCGTGCGAACGTACTTTTTTTTTTTTTAAGTGGGCCGATTTCGGAGGCAGTGCAATCGATGTGAGCACGGACGCCGGACGGATGGACAATGGACATCGATGTTAGGAACGTGTCAGGAACGTCAGGAAGGTCATTAGAGAAATTATCGAAGCTTTTTTGCATTTTGGGGGCCAGCAAAAGAGCTGACGTCCCTGGCATCTTCGATGAAGTGTCCGGACAGTATTGACGTAACCTGAAGTCACGTTTTGCCCGATAACGAGCAGCCGGGATGACGAGTGTGTTTAGGTGTAAGGATGCCATCTGATGAAGATATAATTTGTGTGTATATATATATATATATATATATATATATATATATATATATATATATATATATATATATATATATATATATTTTTTTTTTTTTTCGCCCTTTTTTCTTCTTCTTTTTCGTTTCAAGTACTAAATTTAGTTGCGAGTTCAGCTCCGTCCTGCCGTGTTTGTTCCTTCCTTCGTCCCCGTTTTTTTTTTTTTAAAGCTAATTTTTATTAAGAGGTGTCACGCTTTGTATTAGTTTTGTTTCTTTTCTTATGCCCTCCTCTCCCCGGAGATTGGCAACCTACCGGAATAAACCACCCAGCTCAAGTTCGTTGTCTCTATTTCCCGTCATACGTGTTCTTTTCGGCTTCCATTACACCGGGTATCTGCAACCTCCTGCCTACGAAAGCTTGTGCCCACTGACGTTTATTCAGCGACACACAGTGAAGTGAATGACTTTTAACAAAACCTCACTCCTCTATTTCTACCGCCTGTGTCAGGGAGAGTTTTTCAATAAGAATAAAAAAATGTTCTGTCCTTTTCGAGATCACGCACGTTTGCAGCCAGACTAAAGATAGAATTCCTGTGTGGCGCCGTGCTTTGCAGGGGTTCCTGACAAGAGAAATAGTCGATAAAGGCTTTAAATAAGAAGGATGAGTTGTCTGACGTCCCTATACAGTATGTAAATGTCTTGGTCAAAAAAAAAACAAAAAAAAACGTGCCGTGCGCGCGTGTTTGTTTGTCTCTTCCTTTTCTTGGCGGGGGGCCCGGGCTGGGGCTGATAGTAGGGAAACGGTTTGAGCCGTGCTTTCCATAATAAAATAGACCATCGCCTGAGGACCATCGAAAAGAAGGCAGTACATTAACCGCGCACCATCATTAGCACAATGGATAGGGTGCATGCTATATGTAAAGCCAGACATACCTTCTAACGACGCGTCATTACGGGCATCATAGTACGTGTCATTCTTGTATGTATGATAAGATAACCCACACATAAGAGGCACTACTTCGATGGCTGCGCCGTATTGGTTCGGGCTGATCGAGTCATCTTCCATTTAAAAGTTGTTCTCATTCCGTTTTCTTTTTCAGCAGTGTTTTTTTTTTGCGTTTTGTTTATAATTGTTTAATGATTTACAATTTGGTAATGTTTACTTGGTAACAGACTTGTGCCCGTTACTTCAAAAATGTAATCGATTGCAATTACAAATTACCGAGCCTCAAATGTTATGGATTACCGTTACAAATTACTTTCGCTGAAAAGTAACGGATTACTTTACTCGTTACGTTACAAATTTCTTTCACGTTACTTTTCCGTACACTTTTATTTATTTTTATTTATTTATTTACCCTCAAGGCCCCGAAGGGCATTACAGAGGGAGTGGGGGGAATAGGCGACAAAGGTACAGTTGATGATACATGAAATATAATACAGTAATTAATGCACGCTTGCTCAGACACTTCAAAAATATTTACACAATGTTATAACAGTAATACCAACTAGAAAATGGTTAATCAAAAACTAACAAACAAGTCATTTTTAAAATCAATAATACTGGTTATGGAGGCTATGTCAGCGGAAAGGCGATTCCAATCGGAGCTAGTGCGAGGAACAAAGGAGTTGTAATAAGCGTTAGTTTTGTAATTGGGGATACGGACTTTGTACTGGTGATCTACGCGGGATGAAACATAAGTAGGTGGCGTTAGAAGTTCACGGCGCATGAAAGGGTTATCCAGAAAACAATAAAAACTATTTTGATATTTTTCAAAAATGTTCGGCAACACTACTTTTCATTTCTCATACTCCCGTATTATGGAAGTCCTTGTAAAAATAAAATGTGTTACTCGAGAGAAAGATTCTAGGTGCAATGCAAAATTCACCTGTAAGCTGACAAGGCAGCGAAAGCTGCAACCACAACCGCCATTCCGCTAGCTTACAGCGACCAGAAATAATCCCTGGAATTGTGCAGACAAAGCTAGCGTTGGGCATGCTCAGTAGCAGCATCTATTTCTGCTGGGAGATGCGGAGGTAAGGAACCCTTTGGAAGTGGTGTAAAAGTGAAATGCAAGTAAACACGAAAAGGTTTCTCAGAAGAAAAGTGCGTTGGAAGGCGATGGAAAGCAGCTAAGTCTACTCGGCATTGTCTTCTTGGTCTTTGTTTTTCACATAGTATTTTCACGTCTTCCTAGTGGTTCTAATGACCGGTCAGACGCAAATTTGTTTTTCTTTTCGGCTGTTCTTCTTTTCACGATGGTTTCTATTTAAATTTGTTGAACTTTCTCTATGCCTCTGAATTGCCTGCTCATATTGCTCCAGTTTCTTTATTATGTTCATATTAAAAAAAACAGTAACGAGTAATTAAAGTAATCCGTTACAAATATTTTGTAACGAAATTACATTACAAATTCGTGCCGCAAAAAAGTAACGTGGCAATTACAAAATTACTTGAAAAAGTAATGGATTACAAGTAATCCGTTACATGTAACGAATTACGTCCCAAGTCTGCTTATATATATATATATATATATATATATATATATATATATATATATATATATATATATATATATATATATATATATATATATATATATAGTAAAAAGGGAGGTAAATGCTTTAAAACGTATTTACTGGACGACATTCCGAGCGGGGATATTAACCTGACTACGAGGGATCGGGAAACCTTCGTTCTACCGACTGTTGTGCGGATATCTCTGAACATGTACGGTCATAGGAAAACGAGGAGGATATAGATATACCAATGCAGTGACAGGCATGGTTCTTCGATCAGCTGACTGATACCGGCTAAACTCGGAAAAGTACGGTTGTTTCAAGTTGTGTACCGCTGCTCGGGAGGGATATCTATTTTGCCTTTCTTGTCCATATGCACTTGGCAATAGGAAGAAAAGAGAACCGCGGAGTTTCGTCCTTTTTGGCTCTGCTCCTTCACTCCCTGCAGATGGCCCCGTCCTCCCCTTCCTCCTCCTCCTCCTTCAGAATACTGAGAGCTTAAGAAACGCAGGGCGCGACAGGTCCCAAGCCTCTCATTATCGCTCCACAGCCAATCAGATTGCGGCTTTAGACGATAAGAGCGCCGAAGAACCAATCAGGAAGCAAGAAGCCATCATAAGCCACGCCCTTTAATAAGCTGTCTGTGACAAAGCCCAGAAGACAACCACGCGCATGTGCAACGGCAGCGTGAAGTCACGGCGCTCTCTCTTGGCTTGGTTACGCGTTTCAGAGTGGCGCGCGTCGCTCGGCCGATGCTCCAACCCCGTGCTCTAAAAATACTTTGAACGCAACCGATGCATACCCGATAGTGGACGGGCGAGGCGCGTGCATTCCCTCATTTTGCTGACTCCCCTTCCCAGAGCTCGGTAAATGAACGCGGCGGCTCAGGTTAACAACCCCCGAATCGCTCGTGAGACGCGCCGTATAGGCCCACATTGATGACTCGAGAGTTCTTCGCGTGTGCTGGACTGCTATACCGCGCTTATATAGCGCTTATGTAGGGAGTATTCACTGGCGGCCATATAAAGCTGTGTGCACGACTGCTGAGCGCGTGCTGACGGCCAGCTTCCACAGTTCTTTTGCAACGTGCATTCCGCACCATCAAGATTACCGGTCTTAGCAGCCTATTAATGTGAGCTCGTTCTGAGCATGCTTCTAAACATCGCCCTCAAATATGGCGTTCAGTGAATTCCCCTATACTGGCGTTCGCTTTCAAAGGAGACCCCGTTTGCGCGACGCATGCCGAAAGGGTGTTCTTCATTTTTTTTAAAAGGTTGTGTTTGATATCTATTGCGTTAAAATGATAAAGTATGCGAATAAAAAAAATATCCGGTTTTTCGTGGAAGACATGGGGCATTCGATTTTGGCCATCGTGACTATGCTTCGTTGCGTCCCAGTTGGAACGCTAGACTGCCTGGTTTTCCGTGATACCATCAAGCGTAGCGGTTGTGACACAAAGCAAAACACCGTAACTTCCAGCGTATGCTCTCAACATTACCAGATGATTGCGCTCAGTCCAACAAGTTTCAGTTCACACGAAGCTGATTTTGGAACGGGCATGCGCATTGACGTTTTGATATTCGTTGTTGAGCAATTATATTTCTCAACAACGAATAAATTAAATTAAAAATAAGTTAGAAAGTAAACGAGGTAGCACAGAAACTCGATTTACCAGCGCTCGAAGCAAGTGACGTAGTATCTCTTCACAGACTGCCATCGAAGCCCGACAAAGTTCCCGGAATTATCATACGTTTTGCACAACAAGAAAAACGCGACCAGTGGCTTCGGAGTAAAAGAAAACTTGCACGCGGTCAGCGAAGTATTTATATTTTAGAAAACTTAACCAAACAAAACAAGACACTTCTCTGGATCACAAAAGAATGGGCAAAGCAAAGGTCCTATCAGTTCGTATGGCACCAAAATGGAAAGATTCTTGTCAGGCGTGGGGTGGGCGAGCGCGCAGCTGTTGTCAGATGTGAGGATGACCTGCGAAAGTTGCAGTAATCTCTTTTCCTTTCTTTGAAAGTTCAATTGGTTGTTTATCGTTTTAATGCTTGGTCATGATTGTTTACTTTCATGTGACCTTGAAGCACATCTTGGTACTGAACGCCATGCTTTCACGAAATATTTTCATGTGAATGCCTAATCTGCTAGAAATAAAAATATAAATTTTGAAGTGTTTTTTAATCAGGTTCCTTTTTTGTTTGACGTAGTAATGTTATCAGAAACGTGGTATCGTAATGATAGTGATGTTTTGAAACTTCCTGGATACGTTAGCTTTTCCTTAAATCGTACTACTCGCCGAGGTGGCGGGGTATGTCTACTAATTAAAGATACAATTAACTGTGAACTATTGTCAGATTATTCATGTATTACACGGGACTTTGAAGTATTAACAGTGCGCGAAATGTGTAATAATAAGTGTGTTTTATCGGCCTCCAGATGGCAATAGTGAGAACTTTTTGGAATTTTTCAACACATACCTTCGTTTTGTCAATGATAATAGTTATACCGTAATTTGTGGTGGGGCATTTTAATATTGACAGGCTGAAAAATACTACATTGAAGAGGGAAATGAATATGACCACAGAAACCAATGGGTGTAGGAACACAATAAATATTCCAACTAGAGTTACTGTAAGCTCTGAAACATTAATTGATCTATTTATTAGTAACGCCGATAGTGAAAATATAAAATCCGGAGTTATAGGCTACCATTTAAGTGATCACCTTCCAATATTCATGTGTTTGAAAACTAGAAACCCTAAACAAAATAGAAATAATGTATCGTACCCGTTTCAGCATATAACCACCGAAAGGTTGAATGCATTCAGACAAGAGATTGCAGATACTAATTGGTGTGATATGTTTGGTTCAAAAGATGTAGATGAAGTCTATGGACATTTCCTAAAACTATTTAAAAGCATTTATAGTCGTCATTTTTCGTACAAAATGTTTAAGGCAACTAAAAAAATCAGAAAACCGTGGATAACACCTGATTTACTTGAAAAAATTAAAACAAAGAACGCGATGTACCAAACATTCGTTAAATCTAGACACCCGCAAAGTCTACGGTCCTTTAAAATATATCGCAACCAACTAACAAAATTATTATGTACAGCTAAAGCTGAGTATCATGATAAGGTGTTTAGGGATACAAATGGTCGTACGGACTTGGTTTGGAAAAAACTAAATTCAGTGTTAAATCTTGGTTCAGGCCATTAGCCAGTTGATAATATTAACCGGGACGGTGTGCATCTAAGTGGCCTTTCCTTAGCTAATGATTTCAGTGAATATTTTGCGAATTTATCTACAACAAACGTTAATACTGATCCTTGCAGATACATTGAAGTCAGAAATAGTCATTCCATGTTTCTTGAACCTGTCACAGATGCTGAGGTATTTTTTACATTTATGCAATTAAAAACAGCTCTAGCTGCGATTGCGATGATCTACAAATACGCCCACTAAAGTTCGTTATTGAATTAATGGTGCCATACGTAACCCATATTTTTAATCTTTGTTTTTCGTCTGGAGTATTTCCTACGGCGATGCAGGTTGCGAAAGTATCTGTCCTTCACAAGAAAGGAGATAAAAATAATTTCAGCAATTATCGACCGATTTCAATTCTTCCCTTATTTTCTAAAGGCCTCGAAAAAGTAATACAGTCCCGTCTCGTACAATTTGCGAATACGCATGATTTACTTTCATCTTTGCAGTTTGGTTTCAGAAAAAATCGTTCCACCGAATCAGCCCTATTGTCCCAGAAAGAATATATATTACAAAATTTTGAAGAAAAAAGAACGGTTGCTGGCGTGTTCGTAGATTTTACTAAAAGCCTTTGACTTCGTGGATCATAACATTCTGCTTTGTAAACTTAATTACTATGGTATTCGAGGGTTGCCGTTATCACTCCTAAATTCATATTTGAGTCACCGCTTCCAATATATTAACATTAGTCGTCATTCCTCCGATAGAAAGCGTATTATTTCAGGGGTTCCACAAGGAAGTATTTTAGGGCCCCTTCTTTTTAACCTGTATATAAACGATATTGTGAATATAGACCTTGTTGATAAATTTGTAATTTGTGCAGAAGACACTAGAATATTTATTTCCTCTTTAAATAGCGATGGAATTGTGGATGCTGTTAATTTTACTTTGTCAAGGTTGGCGGCGTGGGCAAAGGAAAATGGACTAAGTATTAACACTGAAAAGACAAAGGTCATTTTCTTTCGTCCGAAAAATAAACAAATTTTTATTCCAAGGCCTATAGTATTTAGCTCAAGTCCGATAGAGATCGTGGAAAATTTTAAAACACTAGATGTCTTTTTTTCTGAAAATATGTCATGGGACAGCCATGTAAATTATTTGGTTTCCAAATTGTCGCGTGTTGTTGGTTTAACGTATCGCCACAGCCAATTTCTACCAGTTCGCGTGAAAATAATTATTTACCATGCTCTGTTTTACTCACTCCTGAGTTATTGTAACCTTGTCTGGGGCGCAACAACGGCATCCAACCTGAACAAAATTTATCTGCTTAAAAAAAGTGTTAAGAGCCATCTTCAACGCGCCTTATGACTCTCACGCTGAGAATATGTTTAGTAATCTGCAAATATTAAAAATTCATAAGCTATCTGAATATAGACTTCTACTCACCATTAAGAATGAAATAAAAAAAGAAAGTGTTCTTTTAAACGAGATAGTTAGATTAGAAAAAATAATACGGTTTATTTGACCCGCTATAATGAATATTGGAAGGTTCCCACATGCAGGTCAAATTATGGGCAGCAAATGCTTCGGTATTTAATTCCAAAGCTTCTAAACAACTTTGAAGAAGAAAATAGAAATATGGAAACGATATGTCCTAAAGAGTTGCGTAACATATTTTTACATATTTAAGCGTTCTGTGTCTTGTTTCTGTTATCCCATTTGATAATAATGTATAATTTTCTGTATATGATTTTCTTTCTTTTTTCTTTTTTCTTTTCATTGCACGAAAACTGTTTGGTCAATGGCTGCCGATGGGGCTGAGGGCCAGTCAAGCTTCTTGTTGAAGCTTTTCCCTTTTGCTCCACCATTTCTTTAAATGGAAATAAAGATTATTATTATATAATCATGTCCGCGCGGCAAAAACGTTAAAAACTAGGCTGGTTACGGACTACGTTGATTCCACCTACAAAACACGACGCAAAGGGAAAAATAATACCCACACACAAACGCTCGTGTGTGAAGCGCCGTGTGTGTTTAGTGTCTTCATTTGAGCTGTATTTTCCGAATAACACTTGAATGAGAATTTCAGTGTAAAAATGATATGGGAAAAAATGCACAGCGCCTAGTTTTCAGTAAATTTCTGTCCAAGTTGAATTTACATTTGCTCGTTGAACGGGGGAGTTTCTCATCTGAAAACCATGCTCCGCTAAATGTGTTCTTGTAAACTTTTTTCGAAACGATCATTATGAAGTATACCTTTTGTGACGTGTGCAGCAGCCGGAGTGCACTCTTGCAAAGGGAGAGTTTATATGCTCTTCTGCATCGCAGAGAAAATATACAAGGCCATTAAAAAAGAAGGAGCAGATTTCACATCTGTATTTCAAACTGTAAATATAGAGAAAAAAACATTCCGCACATTGCTGGATAGCGGAAGGTTCAAAAATGACAATTCTATGGTCCTTGAGATTCTTTGCTCTCAACATGAGCACCATCTGTTGCGCGACAAACATCAAAACAGTAGTTCATTTCTTGTCACACATGAATCAACTGGTCTGTATTTATTCAAGTCACAGTTTCAACAATTCAATGTTTCAGATATTGTATTGGAGAGTTTAGCAGGCGTAGGTGGGCGGGATTTTAAAGACTTAGAACATTTCTCTGTACAGTGATGTGCGGAATCTATTTCTGTTTGTTTACAGTTCTAAATCTGCTTCTTTTTTTTCCTTTTTTTTTTAATAGCGTATTTCAAGGATTGTTTTTACTCAACTTCTGCTATAGTTCCTGCTCTCGGGGAAATTTTGTGTGGTCAATGCTCACGTAAACGAAAACTTCATATTGCTGGATACGGCCAAGCATGGAGGGACACTAAACGCGCCGGGGAGCCTTGTGGAGACCCTTTACCCCTTTGCCTTGGCCTCCACGTGCACGGCGCCGAAGTCCACATTCCCCGCCGGTGTGAACACTTGTTAACTACAACGTCGCGTCCAGTGCCGAAGCCGATATTCTCCGTCAGCCTGGGACCCTTTGAACCTTGCCCAGGAAACAGCGCCGAGGACGGCATGCCCTGCTCGCTTACCGGCGAACATCCTTGGAGGTTCGCGTTACAGTACCGAGCCGGTATTTCTCGCCAGACAGGCGCCGTACACTCTTAGAACTCTCTTGTCCAATATGTAACACCCTTGTCCCATATGTAACACTCTCTTGTCCTATATGTAACATCCCAAAACTATATTTGGCCGTTCAGTCCACTGACGTCGAGCTGGCAATACCAACTTTTACGTGCGGCTTGATAGCTGTTGGATATAAGTCATATAACGTACTAAATAGCTAATGTGCGTATCAAAGACCAGAAAAAACAAAACAAAAAAACACTGAGGTTTTGCAGCAGGGCCAAAAAACCTTGATTGTCTTACTGTAGCCTTTACCTTTAATGCGTACATTGACGTCTGTGGACTGAACGTCGAATTGTTGTTTCGGGGTGTTACATACGGGAAAAGGGGTGTACTCCTCTACACCCCTATTTCTTAGAGTGTAGCGCTCGCGCGTGCCCGTGGCCTTATATGGGCATGAGATCCTCGATTGGAGCGTGAGGGGGCGGCAGACAAAGGGGTCGGGCTGGTTATAAAAAGAGATATCAGACCGGGGGTCAGGACAGTCTTGAATTAAAGAGTCTTCACTGGGAGTCTTCATGGAGAGTCTTGATTTGACAGTCTCCGGTTAGAGTCTTTGTTAGGGGAGTCCTCCTTGAGGGAACCGACAAGCTGCTGCAGCACCCGGAGGGGAACAGGACTTGGGGCGACGGCATGCGAGTTGATAAACTGTTTGGTTGAACTTGCTGTGTTGTTTGACATCCTTGGTAACGACTGGAGCGTGGCTTGATCGAATCCGGCGTAGTATAAGGTGGAAAGACCCCACAACCTTCAACTTGTGAAGTGTAGGGAAACCGGAAACCGGAGAGCAGTCAAGAGAATCTTTATACGGTTATTCTTCTTTTAAGTCAACAAAGAGCAGACTGGCACGGTCTAGCAACGAACTGGGGAAGAAGTGAGATCACTGATCGAGGTGGGGGTCTTTCCCCCATCGCCGAGGTCTCGTTGTCCGAAGTGGAAACGGGAGACGAAGTGACAGGACGCAAGAACTAGTAATGGCAAATGGAGGACACACACATTCAGCAGCGGACAGGTCCTTCTCATGCACTTAACCCGAGGCCGGAGAGAAACGCTTTTTTCGGTTCCAGGTCAAACAGGTCGAGTGCGCAAAGTGTTCGGATTGCACGCGTCAACCCTCTCGACGGTCGCTTGGTCGTCGTCCGCACAGGAATGCGAGGTCAATCTCAACACCGCCTAGGGTGCTTTACCGAACAACCAAAGTTGTCCTATTTTGTACATTTTTTTTTTTTTTACGGGCTAAGTTGAGAGTTAAGGTTCGTTCACACTCTTGCAACCGAGTTCGACCGAGAGAGACCAAACCGGTTTTTAAGCCTCTTGCGATCTCTTAGGACCAGCTCCGCTATCTAGCGCATCCGGTCCTAAAACCGGTCTGGTCTCTCTCGGTTGTTCTCGGTCGCAAGAGTGTGAACGGCGCTTTAAGGTTCGTTCACACTCTTGCAACCGAGTTCGACCGAGAGACTAAACCGGTTTTAAGCCTCTTGCGATCTCTTAGGACCAGCTCCGCTGTAGCGCATCCTGTCCTAAGAGATCGCAAGAGGCCTAAAAACCGGTTTGGTCTCTCTCGGTCGAACTC